>JAWDGP010007472.1:312500-407500 GCA_033675545.1 Elysia crispata | reverse complement strand
GAGAGAGAGAGAGAGAGAGAGAGAGAGAGAGAGAGAGAGAGAGAGAGAGAGAGAGAGAGAGAGAGCACAAAGCATTCCTATGACGGCAACATTCAACAGGCTGCAAAGCTGGCGCCGAAATTTCTTTTGATAAAATATGACTGAAAATCATTGATAGACTCGGAAATTCACTGAATGAAACACTTTGAATCTTTCGCGTGCTGCTGATCTTCCAGAGCAATTTTTGACAGAAATTAAAGTAACTTTAAGCATCAAGTTCCCATTATCTCTTGATTTCGTATTATATATTTTCACACGGTTTCGCTTCTTGAGAATAAGAATGACCTGAAGTTGTTTCATAACATTTTAATATGTCACGAATTATTATTGCTCTAAATTATTTATTTTACGTATGAATAGAAAAAGATATGGGCTTGGTTGGGATACAGGAATGTTTTTCATCTAGGTCAATATAACATTAAGCCAGCAAAATTAGAACATCACGAAAAAGATTGTTCAATTTATGCTCTGCAAGCTGAAGGTGGCGCATTGCTTTGAAGATGTGTGGTTGGTGTTGTGATGAAATCATTCCTAATGAAATAATATGCTAATTTTTCGTTTCGAAACGGCATTTGGATCATTTGAGTGTGGTTGTGGTTTTGTTTTATACTCCTCCAATTTAAACCATGCAGATCTGTTTGATAATTTTTTTTGTCTTCAAACAATTTTCAACGGACTTGTGAAATTTGCTGGAGACTTACGCAAGCTTATTTACCTACGTATGTGATTTTGTATACCTTTCGTTTCTTTCTAAAATGTATTTTTCCGCACAGAGGAAAGGAGAGTGTATTGGTCTGTGTGTGTGTGTGTGTGGCGGGGAAGCAAAAAAAAATGTTTGGGGGGAGGGGGGGGGGGTGTTAGAGATGGAGCCAAGAAACGCTAGTTTAGCATGTTAAACACTGTGGTAGATGATCAAGGAGAAGAATAAAATTATATGGATGAGTGTGCGCTTCAATCAAAAAAAAAATGTCGATATCGCTTTCGGTTTAATCACCTTATTTAGTTTCAAGGTGTACAAATTATATCAGCTGTTGGCTTTTCAAAAATTAATTTATGTCTGTGAAAGTCAACACATACATAACTGTTCCGTTTAACCAAGCGCTTAGATGAATTTTATAGGTTAGGCACAGCTCTCAATTTGTTTTCTTATTTTTATTTATTTATTTATTATTTTTTTTTTTTTACGTTCAGCATTCGTGATGACCAACAAGTCTGCGTTGAACAGCCCCGATCCATTCCTGGCAGCCAGAGGATCGTTGTTCGACTTCAGTCAGGTTAGTTACATTGAAGATAATCATTTCCATGAGATGCTTGTATCGATTCAGCATTCCAGTCAGTGAAAGAGATATAAAAAAAAAATCACTTTTTTTTGCGATAGAACACTTAACATTTAATGTTGTCGGACTGTAACCATTTTTAAAAAAAATTATTATTCATATTATTATTCAAATGAATCACCATTCTTCCCTTTAACGTTTATAATTTTTACATGCTAAGTACATTGTGAATGTGAAAAAAATAGAAGAAATACTCAAAGTTCACAAACTCAAAGTCAATGTAGACAAAACGGAGCACACCTCAGTAAGAAAACATTCAGAGGAATGGAAAACATCAAAGAAAGTGGGTTCACTGCTTGGCAGTAAAGAAGACATAGAACATAGAAAACACCTATCAAACATAGCATTGAACAAGATGGAACAGATATGGCACAAAGCGGACAAAACCAAGCAGCGCACAAGAATTAAGCTATATAACACCTTAGTGAGGTCAGTTCTGTTATACAATTGCGGCACATGGGCACTGACCAAAACAGACGAAGAAAAGTTGGACTCTTTCCATCGAAAGCAGCTGCGCAGGGTTCTGGGAATTCGATACCCAACAAAAATTTCAAATAAGTCCCTCTACAAAAAATGTGAACAAACCCCAATTTCTTTGGAAGTGTTGCAAGCAAGGTGGAGGCTGTTCGGTCATGTACTTAGGCGAGAGCCATCGATTCCTGCCAACAAAGCTATGGCATTCTATTTCCACGACAATGCCAAGCGAGCCAGGGGTGGGCCGATCACCACACTCCCAATGACTCTCAATAACGATCTCAAGATACTGCAAAATCGGAGCATCTCTCTCACATCACAAAAAGACCTGGAAACAATAAGAAAGATTGCAAAAAGAAGACAAGAATGGACTACCTTCACCGCAGACATAAAGAAGGCTGCCGAAGCTGCGAGGTCGGACGACACTCTTAGCGGAAGGCCTTAATAATAATAAGTACATTTCGCCTTCCACTTCTGATGTATGATGCGATCATACAATTGTTCGAACTTTGTTTCAAATTCATACATAGTTGTGAAGAAATCACAGAGCCACATCAAACATGAAACTTAATCATTGCCTCGTCGAAATAAAACATTCTAATGTGCCAGCAAGCCCTCGACTTAAAATTGAATATTCGGGCTTCGAATCATTTAGACCAGGATCTCCAGGAGCTGCGTTGGGTCCTGAAGAATAATGTCTTTTCTCATTTTGTTCTCCTCACTTATATATATATATATATATATATATATATATATATATATATATATATATTTAAAAATAAAAGGAGTGAAGAAAACCGTATACGATATACGATGACAGCCACACTGTAGTGGTGTGTTTGATTGTGATTATGTTTTGTTTTCTGTAATGAGCTGAAATAGAAACAGATGTGACATGCCAAGTTTGGTTTGGCTGCAGTACTATCTGTTTAGACAGATGGTACTGTTTGGCTGCTACGAAATCTGTCAGTTTCCATTTCTTTTCGTATTTTTCTTTTACAATTTTTTTCAAGTATTATAGTCCTGCTTCTTGCAACGGCTAATTACAACTATTATTTGACCATTATTACACTTTACGGGAGAAAAATAAATCCTAACTGATTGCTGTCTTAATGCAACTTACTCTTCACTGTATGCGACAGATGCCAAGCCAAAAGCTTTTAGTTGCGCCATTCCCGTTTAAAATACTAAAGTAAACAGTTTTGTGACAACTAAGCTTTGACAGAAGCGATGCTTAAGTTGACGTGCTGTTCTTCATATAACTAATGTTCTCACCAATCGAGTGCTGAGAAATAAGCGGTAGATTGCTCGTTTTGGGGAGCGAACAATAAAAAATAAGGAACGTTGAGAGAAGCATAAAGAATGATTTTTAATCAACTTTTTTTCCCTTAGAAAGAGAACGCTGTTTACATGGCTTCAGATTCTGATCTGTTCTATAACTGCACAGGTTCAAAGCCAGTCTGTAAGCCTATGGACATTTTTTTCCTCGTTGCATTGCTAGATTAGTTAAATGATTACATAGCTTACAACAACGCGTGTGTGTGTACATAGATCTGTTTGTGGTATTCTAATACTGAGCAGTTGCTTTTGTTTGCAATAATTTTATTTCTCAGCTTGTATGTGTGGATGTGTGTGTGTGGGTGTGGGTGTGGGTGTGGGTGGGTGTAAAGAAGCAGCAGGAGGAGTAAGTTAACCTTCAAGCTCTTCTTTTCTCCAGATGGCTGCCGTGGACTGGGATGACGTCCATGATGGCGTGGAGCTGACCCCAAGAGCTTACACATCATGGAACGCCTTGAATATTGTTCGTTTGGGTCTGTCTATCTGGATCATTTGCAGTCATATTGCTATCATTGTGTTTATCTTAGGCAAGCAGATATTGAGGACACAACCCAAAAACCTCCTCATTGTAAATGTAGCTCTAGTCAACATGCTTTTGGGAGCCTTTGTGATACCAGGAAAACTTCACTTCATCCTGAACCCTAATGATGTGTCATGCAATCTTGCCATTGTGAGTATTTGAGGCTGTTGTGTTCCAACAAATTTTCGATCTTTATATACTTAGTCTAGTTTGCATGAAGTAATTTTGCAAGTAATTTTACTCGCTCAGAAGTGTTTCGAAATGTTAAATGATATATGTTTGCATTTTAAAATAGTTTTTAAAAGTTTTGGCTTGTGCAATAAAAATACATGCAACAGAGCATATTTATAAGTTCTGATAAGAAATTCAACAAGTTACATGGCAAAGGTAAAAGTCAGTCCATATTTTCTTCTTAGTGCTTTTTTCTAATGGTTGAAAAATTAACATAAGCTTCCTCTGCCATCTATTTCATATCTTTGTGTTCGTTGGTTTTTGAAGAGTTATGAGAAAAGCATTAATTTTTCTTTCTTTTTGCAGGCATGGGACTTTATTGCCAACTATTTTCAACCATCAGTGGCCCTGTTTGCTGTTTTAAGTTTAGTATTTGAACGATTTGTATATGTATACACTGAGAAAAGGCAAAGAAAAATCAAACCAGTGGCTCAGATTCTTGGCTCCATTGTCTTGCTAGTCATCCCTTGGGTTATTTCTTGCTTATTCCTGCTTCCTGTTTTTTTTGGTGCTTTTCTGGCCAAAGCAAAAGATCCCAGTAGCTGTTTATACAAGACGGATGACCATTTCTTTGTTGCCACTCAACTGATATCATTTATCCCTCCTTCTCTTGGTGTCTTTATATTAGCTCCCTTCACTGGACTTTTAGACTGTTTGCGTCCTAAGAGTTGTTTTTACAAACCCTTGACACCCAAGGGAGAATCCATGACAGTCACAACAGTTGTTACCCTATTTTCAGTCTTTGCAGAGGCACCTTTCTGCATAGTACGTGTCCTCATGATGCGTTTGGAATGTAGCAATCCATACTGCACACGGTTCAGTGAGACTCTGACAGTGACATGGTGGGTTCGCATGATTAAAGCTGCCGTCTTTCCCTTTGTTTGGCTTTTCTACACTGACATCAGAGATGCAATGGGGTGTCAGATAGATTTCAGCATGTCTGATGGGGACATAGACAGTGATGAAGAGGATGGATTTGAATTAAAACAACCTGAACCTAGAGAGTCTGCTGAGAGTGAGACAAGATACCCTAAAGTCCACTTTGCTCCAAGCACTTCTTAGACCTTGTAAATGGATGATGTTGTGAGGGTTTGTATATGTTCAAGATCATAATTATCATATATTAATACAATAACAATGTTATGGATTGTCACTACCATATTTTATGATTAACATGGTTTTTCACAAGCAGCACAAAAAAAAAGAAGTATCAATTGCTTACATCTGTTGAAATATAACTTGCAACCAGTCTTATATAACTTTGTGTTGAAATCTTCATATAAAAAAAAATTCTACATTGTTTTAGAGAATTCAGATAATTTATGTGAAAAAAAAGTACAGTAGAATATAATTATATAGCTCTGAAAATACAAGAATTCTACTATTAATGCACCTTAACACCCCCAAATTCTTATCCTTTACACGTTTGTTGATAAAATACCTAAACATGCGACAACTGACAACAGATAAAATAAATATGTTCATGCAACAGGTCCCACCTGAGGGAGAGAGAAAGAAGCTATGTAAAGATAATGGACTTGTAGTGCATGCATGGATTAGCAAAAAGGACTATTTGTTTGTTGACCACCATTGCATTGCTATAGACAATGGTGTAAATATTATTTACTACATAAAAAAAAAGGGAGAGAGATGTAGCCTACATGTAGTAATATGTAATGTACATAGATTCAAAGTGATAAGTCAAAATCTATATGATCTCTAATGTTCTTTTTTTTTACTCAATTATTCCTTTATCTGATGTATGGAAATTCTCATTTTAAAGGCATAAATTTGAAAGTCTTGCCTATGTCATTATGACAGGGTTTATTGTGTCAACAATAAATTTGAAATGAGAGATATAGGACTCAATAACAAATATTTTCTGAATCTCGTTTTTTCAGTCTGAAAAGGTATCATATTAAACAAAGTCAAATATTTTTCTAGTTCTGAATGACCTTGACTAAAACAATACAATTTATCAATAAGAATTAAAAAAAAAAAACAATGGTTCTTTTCAAGTTTACACTAAATAAAAATACATGTAGTTTGTTGTCAGGAGTTGGGATGAAAGACATTGTCAAGCAAAGAAATCTTTTGCATGTACTATAACATTATTCTGTAGCTTGTATTTAAGATAACCTTAGCTTTTCACTAATGAATTGATCAACTTAAGCTAGAAGCATGATTATCCTTTGAAAAAAAATGACTGCAGATGAATAGTGTTGGGTAAAGGCACTATGCATTTTTATTTTTTTTTACCCTTATGCAGTGGAAGTTGGTATGGATATACCTCAGAACAAAACTTGCAGCCTTTCACAATTTTTCAACAAATGAGAGGGCAGCAAAACAAAGTTTGATCCTATTTTAAATAGACACCTCTGAAATCAAATTAAGATCTTCACTTTGTTTTTAATATCCTAATATTCTTTGTAATTGCTTTAATGTGTGTTGTTTGATTTCAATAAACAGAGGGAACACCGCACTAACAAATGATAATCAGCTTGTTAGGCCATTGGCAGATGCTTACTGACTGCATTGTATTTATAGCATAATGTTAATGATTGAGCTTATTAGTTGCTTACAATCAATTTCTAGTATGTTTTTGAAAGGTTGAGGCATAAATGTGTATATTTACCGTTAAATCATGAGAGTAGTCATAATTATGAGAAACTTTTATGAAGTATGCTTCATAATATTGTGCACTTTACAAGTCTCGTAGATATTAACTGAAAAATCAACTTTGGACATATTACTTTCATTTATATTACAAATTCTTTCAGTGAGTATAAGATTTAAAAAAAAAAATAGCTAAAGGTGGATACTCCAATTTGAAATAAATAAAACCTTTCCCACGAAATTGCTTTCAATAAAACAACCATTCTAGGCAAAGAAGGTGTGTGCGCACAAAATCATTACATGTTTGTTGTATTAGTTTTATTGATTTTCCTTAACCAATATCTATAAATTTATAAACAAGAGGAATATTGAATTAACAATAGATAACTTGCTATGAACCATGTGTCAATGACATCAGAAAAAAATTAATAAATATTCTGATCTTTACTGCCTCTTGTGGAGCATTTCAGGTTGAGCTGTTTGAAAAATGTCTTGAATTGTGTCATTATCTTGATTTGAGTAGTAAGACTTCTTTTATTCCTGAACAATAATTTTTTCTTTCAATACATATAGTTATGACCAACAAAATAATTCAGTTATTTACTAATTTTTTTGCAAACTTTTTTTTTTTTTTGGGGGGTGGGGTAAAATCATGCGAGTCCCCTGGACCCATATATGCAGCAAAGAGGTGCTGCATCTTGTATGCTTATTCGTTACTTGTTGTTAAAATGTACCCTTATTTATTTTAATGCTTCACTTTATCACTTTGTGACAGTATCAAAATCTATGTCATGCCCCATAGGTGGCTTAAATGGATACAAAGAACTAGTGGTGGTAAAGGTTAAATATTTGAGTATTTTGAACTTAAAAAGTATTTTTTAAATGCATGTAACTGTAAATATACATGTTTAAAGGAGTCAAAGAGATAGTGAAGCAATGTAAATTATTTTATCAGGCTTAAAAAAAATGTCATTTTACCTGTTCACACTAGAAACGAGGAGCAATCCCTTGATTTACAATTTAGGTATCCATTTGCTTTCTTGATGGGTTGGGTAGCATGATAGAAACAGAATGGTTTGCACATCAATGATTTGGAGGTTGTGGCTTTCATTCTAACTAGAGCTTGTATCTGTGCTTGGAAAGCAGCTCACTACATTTTAAAGCAGTGAAATTGTACTGTTTCAAACTACATGTACTGGTAAAGCAATCTTTTTTTTCTTCACACAACTTGTAAATTGACAATCGTTGCTTCAGATTAAATTTGCCACTTCAAAGGTAATCGATGGGAACTAGGAGTTAAGTGTCAAACCATCTTGTTTAATCTCTTTAATTTCAGGGTGCAGTGATAAATCATTCTATGTCATTGGAACTGTGTAATTTCAGGGATCTTACGACAATATCAAACTTAAAGTTACCTATAAATATAGATGAATTTTGATGTAATTGTAAATAATTTTTTGTACAAATAAAGACAAGAAACGTCATGGCTACTTGTTTGAACTCCATTTTTTTTGCTGTCCATAAAGTGTATTATTCCTTTAGATTTTCAATCGACCAATTTCCTTAGAAAAAAGAAAAAAACCCAGAGACACCAATCCATTGCTCAACTCTTTGTCCCGAATAAACCTTTGGTATGTGCATAGCGTAATGACAGAACTTCATACTAGGATATAAAAAATATTGAATTCTTTTATCCCTCTTACAAACGATCTATCCTTTACAAACGGTTTACTCAGATCTCAATAAATATAACACTTTTCCCACCAGTATCACAAATCTGTTGTAACTATTTCAGATGCCAATCATAGATTTAGAAAGCCTTACTTTTTTTTAAATTTTCCTGTTAAAACATTAACTTCAAAGAATTTTAAGTAGAGACTGGCAAATCTCTAGTTTCCTTCCAGACTTATATATACCACCCCATTGTCCCTCAAAGCAAAGTTCTAGAGCTCAGAAATTTATTAAATTCTAAATTTGAATTGAAGATGTTTAATTCACATAGGCCTATGCAGTGAAACAGACAGAATAAGTGAATGCTCAATGTCTGATATTTAGATGAGGCATACAATTTGTGACTAAAAAGTGATATTACTTTCAGAGGATAGCATTTATGAGGCAGCTGAGGGCTTTCAGTTGTAAGTCACAACTACTGATTTCGAGTAACATTAATAGCGTTAAAAAGAAAAAAAATTGATTCTTGGTCAATGTGGAGTTATGGTCATAACTGCAATCTATAACCTTTTTCTTCATGTTCTATGAATAAAACATTTGAAAAAAGAACGTTTAATATGTTTATTTTGCATTTTTGTGAGGCTACCTCTGTTGGAGCACGCAGAAATTTCCCCTAAATTGAGGTAAACATAGGGACTACTTTGCACTGGCTTTACTTGAACTTAAAAATATTCAAATAACTTGTCATCTCGCACAGAAAGCATTCATAAATATTGTAAATTATTTATATTTGCCATCAGCGTATTATTTGTATTTGCTTTAAAATAGACATCACAGCCTTTGTTTTGTCGAAGCGCTTGTGATCAGTTGTGAAGCCCAGAGCAAAGGCATCTGACACAACTAGTTCTAGATATAGTCACTGTTCACGATGAGCGACGCAGGGTTGCTGCTCTATTAAATAAATTTAATGCATCAATGATAACAATGCACTAGACCAGAACTACCCAGATCATCTTTATGATTATTCTGGGATAGATTATAGTACTTCTAACTTGACTTTGATGATACTGACACTAGCGATCTTGAAAGTGAAAGTGATTGCACTGAAGAGCTAACACAGAGGCGGTGCTTATTCTGCAGATATTGACAATTGTTAAAAGGCTATAAAGCACTAAAAATGTAAGAAATAGACTTTAATATTATTCTGTCTTTACCTTATTGTATAAATCATATTCCACTTGATTTCATGTGTTACATGTAATTGGTATGCAGTCGTTTTGTGAGTTGAAATGTTAAAAAAAATGACAAAAAAAAAAGGAACCAAAACTTTAAAGGCCATTTTCTCAAAAGTGGGTATCCGTAGGTATGCATCTTTGAAAGACAATATCTCAGCTTCTAATAAAAATTTTAAGAAGCTGTAAATGCCCTTCTCTTTAGAAATGTTCGCTGTTTCAGAAAACATATATAGCTAAATAAGCTTAAAAATCGACACTAGACTGAAAATCCCTGGCTCCCTCACATTTATTCTCTAAAAATCCCCTTGTGTTTATTATTTATTAGGCAACACCAAGAGTCAAACTGAAAGGAAGAAGATAAAGATGCATTGCTAGCTTATGAAAACAAAGTGTTAGTTTTTTATTTTTAAATGTTCAGACTACTCATTCAATGCATACTGCTCGGTGAAGAATAAACAATGTTGTTATTTGTTCACGCCCTTCACCTATGAAATTGAAAGGGCTCTAAACCAAACCTATTTTACTGACAAAGTGAGGAAATTGAGATGATTAGTGAGATTCTCTCCACCTCCTATTCATTGACACTAGCAGCCATAGGCTAAATTTAAGGATACATCGACAGTGATAATAATTAATAAACAAAATAATTTGTTGATAGTTAAAAAAAAAAAGCGATTTGGAACAATAGAACAACAGCTTTATGCTGAATAATTTATTTTATTTGATCCACAAATCTTCATTGTTACATCAGATGATAAACAAAAGGTAAATTTATTCACACTCATAGACAAAAATCAAAAGGTTTCAAAACATGATAAAATGAAGTATTGACATGAAAACTAATCATGTACATGTAAATATATCTATATTTTTTTTCTTCTTTGCGTCATAGCTGAAGTGTCAATGATTATATGTGCAACGATTGAATGAAAAAAATACAAACAAAATAAGAAGTTAATGTCTGTGCATTGAACAAGTTTTCCACTGACAACATACAATATTTTGGATCATGTGCATATTTTTAATATAGTTACATGTATTGATTCAAATTCAATCACATTCTGTATCCATGTATTCACTGTAAGAGTAACTAGTTATTGTACATTCAAATGACATCAAGCATCACTCACACCCATATGAATTCAGATATGAACAAACTCCCCATGATTTATCAAACCTGAGTACGCTAGAGCTGTATCTTAAGTTACTTCCAATTGAAGCAAAAAGGAAAAAAAAGAAAGCATTAGATCATACATGTATCCTTTGACCCATTTAGACTTAATATACGAAGTAAGTAAATTATTGAAATACTGTTATGAATTCAACAATTTCAGCTTAAAAACAACTTAGTTTCAAAGCATTTTAATAAGCCTGAACAAAACAAACTAGTACTAGAGTCAAAGTCAAACCTGTGAAATAAAAGAAAAATCGGTTCATCATTGTATCCACGATGCAATAGAATTTTAGGTACATAAGACTCACTCACAGAGAGAGAGAGCACACTCAAAAAAACCGCTTATCACGATTAGTTTTTTCGCCTTGGAAACTAAGCACAAAGTTTAATGTGAAAGCTAATAGCATACACAGAACATTTTAAAAGTCAATCACAGAAATATTTTGAAATGCGTGTTTTGGTGAGAATTAAAATTCAATACAGGTAAATGGAGAAAAATGGTAGATTTATCAGCCTATCACAGCATGGGTAAGTAATGACTTGGATAAGAGTGCTGCTTTATGATTACATTTTTTAGATCGAAATTGAATGATATATACTGTAAGACAGAGAGAAAAAAAATCAGAACCTTTTAAGTTATAAAGTGTATACAAATTGCAATTTCTCAAGTGTTAAGTGTAAAAAGTATCTAGTCTGTGCCCAAACAATGACTGATCTGCCCTACAATATGCATGTAAACTGTAATAAACTTGAGAGCTGGGTAAATCTCCAAGCTAAACCTATTGTTATTCAAAAAATATGTTATCAAATCACCTATAAAGATGTTTTATTCCTCTTCATCTTACAGTGTGAAATCATACAAGAATTGACTTTCTGATACAACTCTTTCATGCAGTGGGTAAAAATAAATCTTTGAATATCTATTCCAGACACTGACACAGCATTTACAAATACAAACTTTAAAATTCAAAAATGTGAAATTCAGATGCCAATGGACAAAAAAAAAAGAAAAAGATAAGTAAAATTAATGTTACACACACACAAAAAAAAAATTCAATTAGAAAAAAAAATCAAGTAGCCTTGCAACTACATATATGTTTAGCAACAGAGTAATTAAATAAAAAAAAAGAAAAGATATACATAGCACAGTAACAACTAAAATTTACAGGTTCATCCATCAAATTAGATAAAGCTATTTAATAAACAAAAAAAAAGGTTCAAATCACGCATGCATTCATTATAAAAAAAAAGTAAGCCTTTTTTCAATCTCAGTAACACATAATTATTTGCTGTTGCCTGAAATCAGTTTAGTATGATCATTGAGATCACCACTGCTCTAATTATTTGAACCATGTTCTTCCAGGAAAGAAATTTTGGAGGACAAAATCTAACACACATCTATTGTTGAAGTTCAAAAGGTTAAAGGAAAACCTGTTTTCCAAGATATCGCAAATTATTGCACATACTTACTTCCATGTGCTCCTCTTTGGAGGGTTCACAGCATAAAAAAAAAAAAAATCAGATACTCTTTAAGATAGGTTATCAATCAGCAATAGGCCTACCTTATGTGCTCTCGACAGTCTTCAGAGTATGGGGATAGTACTTTGGTACTTCTTTTTTTTTTTGTAGTGCATGTATACAATGTATGTTATGAGTAAATGGAATCAAGTGCCCTCCCACAACCATCTTTTTTACATCCCTTCTAGCATGTTTTAATAAATTCCTTGATCCATTTGCTCACCATGTTCCTTCCACCCTTCACATATACTTTGAATGACCTAAATTTGAAAGAATTATACACAAAAGTCTGCCTTTTAAGAGGTATGTATCAGTGTTATAAGGTATTCAATGTATCAATCAGAGTTACCGATTACACTGGAAAAAGGGGAAAAAATATTACATTGTATTTAAAAAGTCCTTTACACTCATATGAAGTTTCTGTTTAAAACAAATAAATACTCATAAATCATATCATTGATTTGATCTTGAGAACACAACTTCACCATGTGTAATATTATTAACAATCATAAGATACAATGGGTTGAATTGAAATTCGCAATGAAAATAAAAAGGAAAGAGGTATCTTTAATTTGTGTATATCAGATCCATTAGTCTCTAGCATTATATCCTGTAGGGAGAAAAAAAAAATACACACGTGAGAACAGTATAAGGATAGATTGTTTTCATAAACAAAATAATTCACTCTTTCCCCAACCAAGTCTGCTCCTGACAAGGGTCATAAAATTGCTAAATGAAAGAGAGAGAGAGCCCTGTTCATTCCATCTGTTCTTATGTTTTCACACCTTTCGTCTTATTAAGTTATTTGTTGGTCTCGAGCTAGATCTAGGTTTGTGGTTGATTTTTCTGTACTACTTATTTCATTATTTTCAGTCACTTGCATCTTTAGAGCCTTAGATATAGCTTCCTCTGTCTCAGCCTCTAACGTTGTTTGACTGCTTTCTTTATTTCTAGAGAGAGAGAGAGAGATCAAAACAAAGTGGAAAAGAAACTTTGTGAAATGATAAAAGAATAGTACAAAGCTGACCATTTGATAGTAGCATATTGCAGTCCACAGTAATTTACACCCCTAAGACTCCCCCTTATAAACTGTCGTCTAGATGTTTGTTTTGATATATATCTCAAATTGTAATACATGTACAACAATGAAAGCCACAGATAAATTAATCTTGAGGCTTCATTGAGACTGAAACAAAATAGATCTTGCAGACAACTCATTGCTAAATATGCTGTCCCAGCTTAAACCTCATTATGGGTCAGATCAAAGGTTTTTGACACCTGTGTAATCTGTATGATAGTGCTAAAAAACAGAATAAATTTATGTAAATTAAAGAGAACTTAAGAAATCCGTGGGAGAAAGATGTACCATTGATGTCACGATTTAAAAAAAAACCAATGTTTTTTTTTAAGCCGTAACCATACTGCCAATTGATTTTTATTATATTGCACTTGTAAAACAAACCTTAAAAAGGACTGAACTGCTTTCATTTAAATTCACTCTGACTGTAGGAAAATTTTACAGGATTATACAATATAAAATAAAGGCTGTACATATAAAAAAAAAAAAAGAAAAGGGTATCCTTGGTAATCACACAGCTTAAAAAAAAAACAAACAAACCAAAAACGAATATCAAGTCATGCAGTTGAATAATTGAATACTTAGAAAATATGAGACTTATTGTTTAAACATGTAGTGCAATGCAATGAATCATTTATTTTATGTGTACTATTATTTCAGGCAAGAACTTTGCAAAAGCACAAATTCATAAGGAGATTAATTCACAACCTCAAGGTATTATGTGAAAAAAAGTACAAACAAACATCTTTTTTGCAGACCAAATGGCAAGATGGACATAAAATTACATTTGGTCATATAAAAATAAAAACATAAACACATCACTTAGCACAGGCCATGCACTTGAAAAAAAGAGAAATACACATGCAAACATATTATTCTTTCTGCACAATCATATTGAATGCTTCTTTCACTTTTGAACAGAATCACACTCACAGAATCTCTCCCAGTTTCAACAGCCACCATACCAAATAAAGCTCATTAATGGTGAATCAAATTCATGCTTACACTAATGATCTCTCTAACACCAGCATGCTACTTTGAGCAGATTGCACACATTCACCTTAATGAACTATGAGCAAGGAAAGGAGAAACATTTTCTAGGATTATGTTATTGTGTGTGCTTTTATTTTTTTACACTTGTGCATAATGTATGTAATCAACTGTCTTGGGGTCAAGTATAATAATTTACATGCAAGAAAAACACCTTCAGAGGTGTTATATATAGCAATGTCTAGAAATAAATTGATTTTCAGCTGCTTAAATAATATCTTTTGCCATGACTCAAGAGCTGACCATGAAAACCCAAACATACATCATTTGTAACTCTTTACACTTTAAGTATTTAGATAAGCACTCATATTGGTGTATGAAGTGTTATCAACTAACAACTTAATAGTGTACCTGTTTAAAAACTCAGGGCCAAGAAAACTGATATATTAGTTAATATGCAAAAACAAAGCCTTTTTCTACTAGTCCCTTTACAGAATGTCCGAGACTTTAATTGTAAATTACTTTAACAAATTATTTCTTCACACATTATTAACTGAGACACTGGATAAGAAGCTGCAAGCCATTTAAATCTACTTTAAAAAATGCTATAAGCCATTAAGGACCGTGAGAAATGAGAATATGAAATGTTCAACAAACTTAAATGAAATCAATATTTAGAGGCCTTAAATAAGATTAACAAATATTTTATATTTTATCACTCAAATAATCAGGAAATACTGATACTTAGAATAATTGCCTAAAAAGTGAAACATGTGTAAATAAACAAAATTAATAAAAAGTCAAAGTCCACAAGATTCAGCTACCTGTATCATTGACAATCAAGTTTTTAATCAAAGTTGTGCACAGGAGACACTTTTGACATTTCTGGAGGCATTCATCTAATCTAAAGCCAATATTAACAAGTCTTAAAGCAACCAAGGCACAAAACATCTGATTTTGTTGTGCTGGACCATAAATACTTGCATTTAACAAAAGCCATTGATTTTTAGTTGGTAAGGTTTGCAACAGCTATGTGAGTATATCTCTCTATTCTACAAAACAATAATTCACACTGTAGATTTCATTGAAGGATTTTAGAGGAGATTATTAAGTAAAATAATAGTGAAAGGCGTTCTTATGGGTGTTCAACTTTCAAACACAATAAATTTAAAAGAGTCAAAGTATAATCCTCGATCCATTAGCTCAGAAATGTAATAAGGCATAGCCAGCAGACAAGATCAAATCTAGAAAATTATGTATAAAAAGATACCAATGGTTTGTATGATGCAAAGACTAATATAATGCATGACTTTGGTAATATCTAAATTTGATTCATCTTACTTGTATAATTGAGGCTTTTGCTGAGCTACAAAAGCTACAAGTATTTACTAATGTAATGACAGTATTTCACTTCTCAAACAAAAGTTAAAAAATTCAAACTTGCAACAATTTTAATAACTATCTTGAAGAGAAATACCTCAAGAAATATTTTTTTTGTAGAATTTGCCATGAAATAATGACTATAAAACTTAAGACGCAAACTCAAAAGCCTGTTAAAGATATCTCCAAAGTAGATTTTCATCCAAAAAGAAGTATTAAAAAAAAAAATTATAAAAGGAGTCAAAGAGTGTCAAGTATAAAACAGAACAACAATAGTTACAAAAAAGAACCTTTGGCAGTATTTTGATAATTTTCAAAACAGTGAAGTGCTAGGAAACAAGAAAGAATATGAGGATAAAAAAAATTTCATCCACCCAGAAGAAAACGGCAACTAAAAATCACTGTCTAAAAAAAAAAAGAAAAAAATCAGACAAAGCAACCTTTTTACTTTAAACATGTGACTTTAATTGAAAAAAAAATCATCACATGTATCACACAAAAACGTTCTTGTACATTCAAATCAATATTAGTTTTAACATGTCACAGAGGAGAAGGTTCAAGCCCTACCTCTACTTGTGTGATAGAATTTTATTTGTTCTTGCTTTCAAAAGAAAATAGGGACCTCTCAAAATTACTTTCTGATGGCTCACATTTACAGTTTAAATACATAATTAAAAAATTATGTTAAACTAATGAAATAAAAATATTCAAATACAAATTAAAAGGAAAAAAATCGCAAGATATCTAATCACACAAGTAGAGGACAATTGGGGGCTGGTTGTTTACAGCTATGGGTCAATTTGTCATACAACACGTTCCTCTGTTGGAGGCAGTTGTACTGACAAAGTGGCTGGTGCATCTTCTTGGGGGGTGGTAGCATTGTCAACTTGTACATCCAGATCTTCTGTGGCCACTGGAAGGGCAGTTGTAGCTACATCTTCAGCAGCCTCTGGAGGCACCAACACTTGCTCATCTTGAACCATCTCCTCTGTGGCCGCATGTCAATTGACTGCGAGTTCCACGCTTATAAACTGTTTTAGGCGCCGCAAGTACTGACCATACAATTCTACATCATTATGACCTGCCCCCTCAACCCAAAGTGGCTCAACTGTCCGTGGACAACGTTCATAGATGGTCAACCCATGAGAAAAGTCTATGACTTCATCATCTGTTCCATGAATTACAAGGACAGGGGAAGTGATTTTGGGCACTTTGTCAATACTGAAAAGAAAAATGATAAAAGTAAGCGAACAATTTTAGGGAGCATGTCACTTAATTCAGACTTAAATACAAAGGACCGAAATAAAATAAAATAAATAAATGTTTGTGATGACTAAAAAAAAAAAAAGCATCAAGTCAACATCCCAACCTCAACTTTATTTATGGTAAACTTCACATGCGTATGAGAACACCACTGTCAAAAATTGTATACGACCCTAAAAAAAAATCATATACAAAGGCTAAAGATGCATTCCCTTTTTAAATTTCAATAAAAACAAATTGGACTGCAGGTAACTTTGCATTGTGCAAAAAAAAAAAAGTTTGTTGTACATATCACAAGGCTCAAAGTAACTTTAAGCAACTCATTTAACTTAGAATTGTATGTAATTGCTCATTCCAGATTATTTTGGTTGCAAATTTATAACACTGACAAAGTATGATCAACAGAGGGTTTAATCCTATTGAGATGGTCCTATCCACTTGGGTGATTTGGCCATTTGCACTCTATGACTATATACAGTGTTTTGGTTAGTCATATTAACTGATCTTAGTAATAGAAATTCCAATGACTACAAGGGTTCTGTGCAATAGATTCAAGCTTCTCTTCGCATGAATCTTTTTGGTTCTCGTTCATGCCAAACTCCTAATGCCCTTTTCCAAAACTATCCTCTTTTAAAAATTTAATCAATGACCCACAAATGCACCCGAAAGTTCCCTGATAGCATATATTGTCCATGTTCATGGAATCGACCGTCTATCCTTTTATTGAATTGTTTCAGAGTTTGAGATAATACCATCTTTAGATCACAAAAAGTTTGTTAAGCTTTAGCCTTTGCTTCACAATTGTTAGTAGCAGCATTTAAGTTTTAACTACCAGTAATCTGACAAGGTTTGCTAATTTTGCACCAGATATTCGAGACTAAACTTGCATGGAAGGAGGAACTAAATTCTAGAGTGCCTAGGTTTTTCAAAACGCAGATTAGATATAAATTTAGTTGGGATATTAAAATTTTATTGTTTTAAATGATCCATAAATTAAATTAAAAATCTTTGACTTGCAACCAACTTGATCACAGTAGTCTTAGCGATACTAGGAATAGTGATTTATGACCTTAAAGCAAGCCAAAACTAGTAAAAGTAGTAGGACTATTTGGAGCAGTTTTTTTTTAAATATATATTGTAACATGAAATAAAAAAAAAAAATATGGCAATGTCAATTAAGTGGAAAAGTTATGTACATTATGTTATTTGACCTGAATTAGAGTTTTTTTTTTTTTTTTTTATTGTAGACCTGTTTTTGTGCTCATTGTGTTAACCTTTTTTCAATTTCGAACTTTCAATCACTTGTGGAAAGTGACTAGATCATCATCATATGGTTAGATAAAGTTTAAATCTCAAATAAGGGTATTCAATCTATTTTTTAAGCATTTTTAAAATAAGATGTATGTACGCTGTGTAATCCGATTACAACATTATTAATATCAAAATAACCATTGAGAGTTCTTGTCCCAAAACTATAAAAATAATTATGATCCCTCACATATTCACATCCATGTTTAGGTTAAATCTTAAAATCAGCCCAGAGTGTCATTTTGGTGTCCCAAATCAACATTAAGAAAAGTATAGGCTACTTTCTAAAGTATTTATTTTCAAATATAACGTATATTATCATCTAGACTGTTCAAAAGCATTGGATCAGATAAGATCTGATAATACTTTGAATAGGCTTGACAAAAAAATGAATGAGTGAAGTCATCTAATGGAAACATTAAATCTATCCTTTTAAAACGCTTTCAACAGATTATGAAGTAACTAATAACGCTATAGGCCTAGTCACAAAAGTGTTTCTCACTCTTTAAAGTTTAATGGTTGTTGAAAATTATTGTAACACTAGTCTTCTTATCAACCTATGATGTCTTCCCTTTACGCAAGAGTGATCTGAACTGCTTGCAATGATAGACAAATAAACCAATACAATGCATTTAGAATTGTTGAAACATGATTGGATTGATTCTACCTCAATATGAAGTGAAACTAGAAATAGAGCAAAGTTTTGTAATTTGTATTGGTTTTATTGCCGCTGGGGACCATTTAGCACTTAAAATTATATTGCCACTGCAAGAGTTTTAAAAAGTTTAAAATTTGCAATTCTCAATAAACAGAGCATCTTCCTTTGCATTCAAATATAAGTTTTTTTTTTAACAAAATGCCTTTACACCTTTGATCTATTATGGTCTATAGATGATATTGTAAGATTTCATACCTTGGAAAGGGATCGAAAAACCAGGTCCTGTTGGTCTCAGGAAAGGCAAGGCGCATCCCAGACATAAGTGGTGAATGAAGAATCACAGCTCCAACTTCATATCTAGCTGCTAGGTCTATAGTAGGTACAGTGCCTATACTTTGTCCATAAAGAATGATGTTTTGAGGACTAATTCCGTATCTTGTCCTGAGAGCTTGCCAAGCGGCATCAATGTCTGCATAGATATTTTTTTCCGAAGGCCTGCCTGTACTTGCTCCATATCCTGAATAGTCGAAACTGAAAATGTTACAGTTTATACGTGATCCAAGACCAATGTAGAAACTGCTCATTTGGCCCAGGTCAACTGCATTTCCATGGCTAAACAAAATAGTAAATTTAGCATTTTGGGTGCATCGTGCGAACATGCAGACAATTCTGTTGTTTTTACTCGTACGAGTATAAAAAACTTCTATATTATCCAGCTCTTGCTGACTATATTGCCACTCAGCTCGTTCTGTGAGATGTAAGCTATACCGTGAACCAGCTTCATCTGATATAAGGTCATATGTTTTCTCTGGTGGTAAAAAAGCAAGTTTTGCTGAAATTCGGGATGGGCACGGAGGACAGCAGAAAAGACAACAAAGTTCACTGAATGAGAGTCCATTCATGTTGATAGTGAACAATTTGAGGTTTGCCTGATTAATCCGACGTGGAAATAAGGGATCCTGAAAGTCAGGTCTAGTACCAGCAAACTGCTACACACAGTACTGTTGGCATTGTGCGGTCAGTTCAAAAGGGCAAGTCTAAGAATCTAAAGAACAAGACTGCCAGTGCCAAGAACTATGGACCTTGCTCCTTTAATTTATGTACTTTTACAATCTCTGCCAAGTTATTTTGATGGACTTAAGATCTCTACACTTGCACTGAAATCACAGATGAATTTCTTTTCCTCCTAGATCTAGATCTAGTTCAATCTAGATCTAATTTGAATTTGAACTGGACGTCTAAGGTCATGATCAGTCTGCGTCACTAAAGTGTCAGCACCCTTAAGATCTAATGTAGATAAGTCTTAATCTTTATTAGGTACTTATTAAATCTATGCCTATTCTAGAACCCAAGATCTGGATATTAGGTGTGGTCTGGTCCTTGGTCTAGATCTAAGAATGATAAATTAAAAAATAATTTCAAGATACCAAGAAACTGTGAATTCTTCAGTCTAATATCTAATCTATAGGCCTAGATAAATAATAAAGCAACATGCTTGTCTCTACTTTGGCTGAAATTTGTTACGTTGAGTGATGTATTCACTTAGTCTTATTATGGATGTAATTCCTTGTTTAAAAATAAAAAGAGAAATAGAATCTAGCATCCCTTTCTTTGTAAGTGAATTACAGACTCTTTCCTCTTCCTATTTTTGCCAGCTATCAACGCCATAACATGACGTCATACCGGATATCATGAGGAATGACAGGTTTTAAGGCATTCTGATACGAGTATGCCTAATTTTATTTTTTTTTTTTCTTCCTCTCTCTCTTTTTTTCTTTCCTTGTCTTTCTTTTCTCTTTTTATTTTTTAACTAAACCAAGATCAGTTTCAAAGTTGTTGTTGTTTTATTACGATTTGTGAAAAAAAAGTGTCCACGTGATATGTTAACCCAGTAACATTTCAACCTTTATTATCCTTCGTAAATAAAAAATAGACATAATTATGAACTTCGATTTTTCAAATTAAAAATCATAAGGTTTTTCATCAGTTGGTTTTTCACATAAATAGACCATGAACTTTGAGAATAGTAAAATCTATTTCGATAGGTCTCTATTATTTGAACAAAAAACTTCAACATATTTTAAACTGCAAAATTACTCTATCTTTTCAACACAAATACAGAGAGGGGGGGGGGGGGAGTAAAAACAACAACAACAACAGCAGCAGCAGCAGCAACGGCAACAAATAAAATAAAAAGCACACATACACACAAAAAGAAAAAAAAAGTAAAAGAAAGAACAAGAAAAAAGAAAACAACACGATATTTTTAAATACAAAATTTTCTGTTCAGGAGTAAGAACCACAGAATAATAAACAAAAAGAATCTTCGTATGAGGCGGCCGAAATCCGGGATCCGAAAATCCGCAATTTGTTTTTGTCCTCAGGACATTTAGCTAAAGGGAATAAGAAAAAGGAGGAGATAGTCTCAAGTCTAAGTTGTTAGTTTTTACATTCCCTAGGTCTCAATTTAGCCACTAGCGATGATAGGTTTACATTTTGTCAGATCAATTATCCCTTCTTAAAATTGTAATGAATTAACGTCTAGCCTATAATTAAATAAAAAATAAATATAACTTTCTCCACTATAATCTATCTATCTATCTATCTGTCTCTGTGTGTGTGTGTGTCTCTCTCTCTCTCTCTCTCTCTCTCTCTGTATATATATATATATATATATATATATATATATATATATATATATATATATATATATTAAGTTGACTTGGAAGGTTTTGTACCGAAACTCCTCCGTCATTACCCAACCCACACCTTTAAAACTTTGCAGGCCCCTACAACACTCATGTGGCTAGGTCTTAATTCATTTAAAAAAGAAAAAAAAAACTAAAAAAAAAAACAAAAACAACGCAAACTGCTTTCCTCAATTTACCCAAAATGCTTTGTTTCGTTAACATAGGCTAATTTATGATTACCAATTTTGCATCTAATGGGATATGATGGTGCTTCAGGGTACAATGGTTGTCTTTGGAGCAGAAGCAGCAGCAGAAGCAGCAGAATTTTACAGAGGTAAAATTTCGAAAATGCTCAGCAGACTGTCGTTTGAATAGGCTTTAAGTGAAAATGATTGAAAAATTTAATGCTTGCCTCCTTAGGTTTTATTCCATCGATCTGTCGGCATTCATGGCCTTGCCCCTTAAAGATAGAATGGCTTATGATAATTCGCGAGTACGCCACTAAAAAATAAATTAATTCTGTATAAATTCATTGAGAAAATATTTACGTAATCTTACTTAATCATGAATCCAAGCTTGATAGGGAAGATCTAAAACGCCCTAAAGACAATCATTGTATAATGTAACCGGAATCACCATTACATCTTATTGAGGCAAAAATATCTTGGACGAAAGATAACAATTTGTTTGCCTAAAACTTATACATGTAGTAATTTATTAGTTAGACTTAGAGGAGGTAGATTACTGGATAAATCATAAGTAAGAAATTTAAAGACATAAAGTTTTATGTGTTGCTCATGTTATGAGTACCCAGTAGGCTTTGGGTAAAATGACCGAAAAATGTTTGCTGCTCTCTTTAGGGAGCGTAGTGACATTTGTAATACAGTAATATGAGTGGCAAAGCGATATATGCCAATGCATCTATAAGTCGATCGTTGGAATCCCATAGAGGCAAGCATCTTTTGGTTACTTTTTGCTCAAACTCAAACTCTGTTCCTATAAGATGCTGGGCGATACATCAAACTGTCATCAGACGGGAAAAGAACCGCTCATACGGTACATAAGTGAATAAGCAAGTTACTTGTAACTCCCTTATATTTTAAAAATAAGCTAATCTGGCCTGGTGTGTTTTTTTAACCTTATTCAAATCTTTATACTGTTTTGTAAGTATTAATGCTGGTGTGCAAGTCCCAGCCCCAAACTAATATGCTTTTAGCACTTAATAAGCAAAATAAACAGATATTTATTTAAAAGGTAATTTTGTATACATTATATATACATCATATATACATGTATGTGTGTGTGACGCTCAAAGGGAATAGTTGCCTGATTTGAACATTAGGCAGAAAATTACCTAATATTAATTATTGTCAACAGTATGGGAAAACAAGTTTAATGTTCACATTAGGCAGCACCGTTTTGCCAAATATAAATAAGGTTGCCTAATATTAACAGATATGAAGAAAATTTACTTAGCGTTAACATGCTGAAAGTATTTGCTAGAGAAAGTGCAATGGAAAAAAATATGGAGTCCAAAAATTCCAAGTCTTATTGAATAATTTAATATTTATTATCTTTAATTTGTAAACAATCGATTTAACAATTTAACAATTTAATTCAGTCCAAGAAAATACAAAACTCTCATAATGAATCATAGGCATACCACAAACAGAACCAACAAATTGTCTAGCAATCAATGACAGCTCTTAAAAAATAAAAGAAAGAAAACAGGCCCTAAAGAAATTGTTACATGTTTGACCGGAGTGACAGCTTGAGTTGCGTTGCGTTTTCTTTTTCTTCCACCTGCGTTTTCTTGATGTAATTTGTGGGTTGCATTGACATTTTACGAAGCTTCGCCGTTGCTGTTGCCGTTTTATCTGCTGTCTTCTAATGTTTTTTACCAGCTGTATCACGATCCTCATGAAAACACCCAATCTCTGTCCCTGCTTTTTTCTCTCCCTCTGCTTTTCGGGATGCAGCCTCCATAACTTCCGCACCTGTTCCTCTTTCATCTTCTGTTTCTGTTGGTATCACTGCTTCTTTCTCCAGCTTTGCTATCATGGATACAACCTCCCTTCTCTTGCTTCTGTATCAATCTCTGTCTCATCTTTTATTAAAATGTTTAAAGTTCTTCGTCAATAGCTATTTCACAAAGAATGGGTTTCCGCATAGAAGACGAACTTAATCCTAGATGGTCCATGACGACTTATTTTGACTTGCTATCAAACAAACTTGAGGCCCACTGATCCATCTTTTTGTAGTGGCCGGTACACTAGGTTTTTTTAAACAAACAAACAAACAAACAAACAAAAAAACAAAAAAAAAAACAAAAAAAAATTAACAACATATTAAGTAAGTCAGTGTTGCAGCAACACGACCATCTTTCGTCTAGCAGTCAATTAATGTGTGTGGAAACTGTGAAACTGAAAAGCTAAAACAAGTAGAACTGTGTCGTTCTCTTCATCATTTTAGTGCTCTGAATAGGCCTACACAATTGTAGAACTAGTAGGTCTATAATATATACAGTATATATATATATATATATATATATATATATATATATATATATATATATATATATATATATTTTATTTATATATTTTTTTTTAAAGTGGTTACCCTGCAATGGTTTTGTGTCCGAGATGGCGAGAAAATTTATCTAATCATATTAGGTTTTTATTTTTTAAACATTTTAAAATACATTATGATGTCTAGCTTCACGAAGATGGCATTGTTAAGAATTTGTTACTGCACGGATGCAGATATATATATATATATATATATATATATATATTATTTTGTTTTAAAAAAATTCGTGCGTTATTCAACCAAGCTGCTAAGCTACATTACAATTACTGTATTTTAAATATTGGCACTCCTTCCATTAATTGTATTCGATAATTTGTTACTGGTATGTGTGGTGTGAAAGTGACTGTGTGTCCTTTTGAATTGACATAATTAAGCTGTTAGACCTACCCACCACACTCACTCCATTTCTATTAACAGATTCCAAGACTAGAGAAGTCTATTTTAAGTCACATACAAATTTACATAAATCTACTGTTTTCCTTGGTATTTTGTTTTCAACTTTGTTAACTGGAGCAACATTGATTTAAGACCTAAATAATATTGGTAGATCGCTTATTATAGATATTAATACTGTTTAGTGGGTTCAAAACAAAATACAAGGGAAAAAAAAAAAACAAAGTATATATCACAATATCTTTTTAGACTGAGTCCATTATCTAAAATGTCCCCCCCCCCCTTTTTAAATTTTTTCGTGCGTTTTTATTTATATGAAGTCATTAAAGTACTCAGTCTATCCAATCTAGCGATCTTTCAGAAGAATAACAGGCACACCTTTTATCCTCCGCCTCGCTTCCCACACTTCTGAACGCATAGCCTCTTCTCTTTTAGTTTTACAGATACTTTATTTAAAAAAAAAATGTCATTAATGCAAAGTAACAACAACACCACGCCTGACACCTAGCGCTCTCTTTTCACGTTATCTGTATGTAGAACGCATGAATCTGACATTTCTGTTTGCCATTCTCCCCTGTCTAGATTATGGTGCTATGGCATAGCTTTCATTTCTTTCAACATTTTCGATAATTGCACAAAGCTGCAGAAAACGAATAATTTTCATCAAATAAAATAAGAGAAAAGAGGAAAGTTCAGGATAACTTCAATTGGTCATTGGAGATGTAATCTGAACAAATTCGCAATATAATAGCTTCAGGCCTCGAAGAATACTATACCCTTATCAACAATGATTTGGATACACTGGCCACGTGAAACTAATCTGGTGAACCACAGCGGTCGATCATTTCATTTTGAATCTGCAGCACCCGCCTGGTGCCACCAAGTATCGAAGGTGTGACGGTATAAGTTATAGAACGGCTCAATGTAAGGGTGGATGGGAGTAAAAGAACACGAATCTCAATGTGGGCCCTAATCTATGCAGCCATCTTCACATGTAATTCTTGTTCTTATGAATTTTAGAGAATGGATAATTTTTTTTTATTCTATCGAGGCATCCAAACTTAAACTGGTAGTGGTACATATACATAATTTATATTCCTTTCTTATACATATGTAGCGCCAACTTCGTAAATGACCACCAGTGTCTCATTTTTTCCATTGTTTTGCTAATATTGCAGAATCACAAAAAAAATCAAGTTTAAACCAATTTCAAATAGTAGATCCGTATATTTATGGTATTGGAAGCCACATCTTCTGTTTTTATTTTAAATTAAAAAAAAAAGTGTTTGAATTGAAATAAACAATTTAAGCTTTGTGAAAATCCAGCTGTATACCTATAAAGAACATTCGCTTTGCAATCAAAAAGTGTAGCTCTAGTATACTTGAAGCCACAACTACAGTTTAAAGGGTTGAAATTAAGTCTTGAGTTGTGTTTCGTGATACTGTACATGTACTTACTGTTGCTCATCAACGCTAGTTCTACTCTCTTTCAATTGCATGACCTCTACCAGGGTAGTTTTATAGAACTTATTGAGTGCTTTAATTTTGTTGTAAAAAATTAACTGTATTCGCGGTAACTAATCATGAACAGTTTACATGTTGCCTACGATGTCCATCTACTAAAGAGGAGTTTGTCCATAGATTACTTGTTACACCTTGCACATTATTCTTTGGTTGGTCATCCATCAAAGCATTCAAACAAGAATCTATAGAGTTAATCGAAACGCAGCTATAATGTAAATAATTACTTTAGAATGTCGACTGGCACGGGACTTTTCCATGTATTAGGACTAACCGCTCAGTCTAACGTGCCGTATCCAGTAAAACTACAAGAAACATACTACACTTACAGAAACATGGACCCATAAACACACACACACAAAAGGTGGATATTCATTTTAAAATTATCATCTAACTGTAGACCTAAGCCTTTTAAATCAGGGGGAAAATATCTAAAGAGCGGCTGCTTTAAGGATGAAGGTTGCAAAAAAAAAATAAATAAATAAAAAAAATAAAAAAAGGAAAAAAAAACTCCACAAGAATACTGTATATTTTAATTATTTTAAAAAATACGGATTGAATTATTAGAAAATGGAAAACAACAAAAGCAGCAACAGGAATCGAGAATCTTAGAATAATAAAGCGAAATTTCTTTCATGAAACTGAGCATGAAGAAATTAAACAATGCTTGCTGTTTCACAATACTGTTTTGATAGGCCAGGTCAGGAACCAATAAGCAAAGGATTGATGGTGAGATAAGTCTTTATGAAATGGGCGTGGAAAATGAATTAAAGTTGTGATTGCTACTACTACAAAAATACTGAATAGAGCATATTCGTTGCATTCGCGACACTTCACTGGTTTTTATTGATCAAGTACGGTGTAAAACTTTTATTGGATTTATTTAAGATGCAGCTTTGTTCTGGTCCAAACAGCCAACACTGCAGTGTTTTCTTCCTGTTCTTCTCTTGCTTAAAGCAATGGCAAATTGACAACCATCGAACGTAACAATTTTGCTCACATCACATAGATTTGGCTACTGTACACTTTTGTAGAAACACACGTCATGTATACCACTGTTTATATTTCGCAATATAAAAATGTGATATAATGATAATTCATTTTTACAACTTCTTTGCAACGAATAATATATTAGTATATTACACGTGTACATGATGAAAATCAAGGAAGATTGTGTACAGAAAAAAAAAACTTAACCTTTTTCCTGACAACTGGGTGTAATCCACCCGTGATCTTTGGAAACAAGCTATCATTCCGGTTTATACGCTTTAATTTTCATGAAACTTCATTCATCTAATTCTCAATTTACTTGCGAGGAATAATGTAAATTAAGCAAATTCATAATTCATGTTTAATTGATCGTTTTGTTGTACCCTAATTTTTTAAAATCTCATTACTGACAACTAGGTGTATGACACCCGTACACCATTTATGTGTGAAAAGAAATGAATAACGATCACATGCTGATTTTTTAAACAAGATGCAAGCAGTTTAATTTTAAAATGTAATAATGCTACAAACTCAACATTCTACAACAATACATGTTCAAAATTTGAAACAATAATCAGATCAACAGCAAAGAGAAACGACAAACTACTGAATATTAGCCAATGGCCACAACCGATGTGGACGCTCACATTATTCTGATTTCGTTACTTTTATCATCTTAACACGAACATTACTGGACAGTTGTAAAACAGAAGAAAGGGTAAAATAAACATCCCATTTTATGAATTAGAAAAGAACTACTGCATGCTCGTGACAGTTGTGACGGTGGCATGTGAATTGTGATGTCGGTCCTTTTGTTTTTCTATCCCTGCTGGCAAGGCAAAGAGTGCATCGTTTTTTCTTCTTTGCTCGTGCATCGCATGTTAGCTTTCTTTGCTGGAGGCTGAGGTGTTGAATGGTTTTGGTTTTAAGTTGATTGTGTCAGAGACGGGAGAGATAGTTTGCTTCCCACAAGCTGCAGGGTAGGTGCAATTGACCAGCCTTTGATCAAAGGCAATGCGAGGGCTTTTCCAACCTCTACGTTGAAACTCTGTGATCCTCATGAGCGAGCATATATCTAAAGGTAGGTTGTGCCAGATCTAATGGCAGAAAGGCATTGAAAAAGATCACCAAGGGTTAGCGATTTGTTTTACTCCTGGTCAGTGAACGCCTTAGCCAGCTGATCCATAGTGTCTACACCCCTTTAGTTTGGTTATACTTCAGAACAATCTCTAGTTTTTTTGTTTTTTGTTTTTTTGTGGTGTTATAAACTTCAGCATCATTGAACATCGTGCTACGGAGCAAAATTTTGTTATTTTGCTTACTCTGATAAATAACAAGAGTTGTTTGGTGACTGAGGAGAAATTTCGATCCTCCCAAGGGGATGGCTTTCTTTTGTCGACATTCTATTGGCAGACAGGTTTTGTTTCTTCTCATTGTTCTTATCACTATATGTTTGTCTTTGACCAGTGCCTCAGCCAGGTTAAGGTCGGTGAAGAAGTTGTCACAGGTGATGTAGAGGTCTGTTCCTGTAAAATTTGAAAACAGTGGTGTACATGTAACTACGCTCATGCATCTCCCTGTTGGTCCTGCCCTTGTTAATTCGTTTCCTCCATCATGGAGCACGCGGCTCTAAGTGGGTAAACTGTTTCAGAGTCACACGCCCAGAATACCTTAATCCAATATTTTATCTGGTTTTGATGGCATGCATTGAATACACTTGTAACTGCCCCTAAATGGTACCAACTGTTCATCAATGTTAATATTTACCAAAGTTATCATCAGGTCTCGAATTAGTGTACATGTGTCTCTTGTTCAACGACTGAACTTTGTTATTCTTTCACCAAATCGAATATTATTGAGCAGATTGCAAAACCGCTTCAATCGAAAGGCAGCTCGCGAAATAGAATTTCCATCAGTTGGGCGACGTGCGACTGAAAGATCATTTTGCTTTAGAGCATCAGTGAGCAGCAAGCAGCCAATGAGAGCTTTCCTCTCTTTTTAACTCTGTCCTTTTTTCTTTTCTGCCTTCAATGTCTGTGAATTCATGATCAATGAATAAACTGAAACGTCAGGAGGGGGGGTACGTGAGTTGCAAAAGGGTTTTCGGGATTTTCAGAATGTTTTTGCTTGGTATTCGAGCTTCAGGTAAAGGTCCGCTCATCACTTTTAAACCAAGTGTCACATTTATAAAGATTACAAAGGGCATTCCTAATTTTATAGTGTGCGGCTGTAATACACCAAGCTGTCAGGGATCTGGTAGAAAAACATTTTACTATAAAAGTGTACAGGTGCTTTTCATCAAGTTGTCAGGAATATGATGCTAAATATGTTGTCAGGGAAAGGGTTAAACGTAAACTGTATACAGTACAAATTTTATATTCATTCCTTATTCTTGACAAGATTGAAATCATCCGAGGATATTGCCGTTAGCGTTAATAAAGGATCTTTAAAAAATTGTGACCGGTCTGATAGGCCCTTGTACATTAAGTAGGTTAGTACCAACTTGTATCATTTATGTTTCTCTTCTTTTTACATTCAGAAAGGTGATCACAATAAAGCTTTTGTGCATAAAAGCTAAACGTTTCCTGACAAACTACACATATTAGTAAGCCGTGCAAATTTCTCACATGGTCTCTCATGTGATGCTTGTGAAAGAATTTGGAGAAACAAATAGGACACTGAAACCTCTTGGTGCCATGAACTTTCATGTGATGACTCAGGCCACCTCTAGTGACGAAGCTCCTCCCACAAATGCGACAAAGATGCTGTTTGAATTGACTTTCTACCACAACATTTTGATCCAGGGAAGGTGGTGAAGTTTCAAGCAGAGTTGATGAAAACGCTAAATCCGAGCTGGGTTGAACTTTAATCTTTCCTGGCTGCCATATTGCACGTGTCTTATCTAGAAAAAGACGGAATGAAGAAAGCACAGTTGATAAGGGAACCTCTTATCACACAAATCTTTATCATGAGTTAAAAACCTAATAGAAACAACAACAACTACTACAACAACAACAACAACAACAACAACAACAACTACAAAACAGTAAAGAAAATAACAATCCTAAGGGATTGGGAAATTCATGCCTGCTGTAACACCAAAACAATTTCAGCAGCAAATCCATTTATTATTCATTAAACAGGAATTATTTACGAACTTTCAAAGTCCTCATATTAATTTTATCATCTAAATGTATATTGTAATACTGTAATATAATAAATCATATAATTTGGTTTGAGTAAATACAGGGGGCAAAGACATTTCTTAAGAATAAATAATAAGTAAAAAGGTACCACTAGGTTCTTATACCAAATATGCTGTCCCTGTTTCATTGAATTATAAAAACTATCACGCAACTTTCACACATCAGAGTAACGTAACGAAATGAAAAAGTAAAACAGGAGCGTTCTGTAATATTCCCCTTTCTGCATCTAAGATTTCTTATGCATAGGCCTCTATATTTCATATTTAGTAGTTGACAGTATCAAATCTTGGTAACAAATAGGCCTTGATACAGTGAGCCAAATATCGTTAAGAATAAGATTTACAGTTCATAAGGAACGAGAAAGAAAAAGAGAAAAGAGATAGAGATAGAGATAGAGAGAGAGAGAGAGAGAGAGAGAGAGAGAGAGAGAGAGAGAGAAGAGAGGGGGGGGAGGGGGGCGGAGAAGAAAAAAATGGGAAGAGAGTGTGTGTGTGTGTGTGGGCGGGGGAATATGAGAACGTTCCATCCAGATTCACCAGATTCTTATACACAGTCCTAAAATAATAATAAAATCAATACAGATAAGAAGAGAGATTTTTTTTACTTTCAATTTCATTCATTGGAAGATAAAGTACATGTACATTATTCGGAAAGAAATCGGCTAGCTCAACAGAGGCAAAAAAAAAAAAAAAAAAAAAAAAAAATACACGCCCTCTGATTTCATAAAGTGCATCTTTTGTATTTTACTCTTATGTAAAAGCCGGAAATATAAAAAGAAGGATTGAATCTGACTTGTATTTTGAATACCTTTTTCTCAAATAACATGTATTTTAATAGGTTTGTTAAATTTTGCAAGATTTGACAATTTAATTTTGAGAAAAAGTTCTAATAAAACTGAATAAGACGTTAGAACGGATGCAGAGCTTTTGATACTCTTCAAAGAGCAACATAAAAAAAAAAAAATGAATGCATTTGCAGACCTTGACTGCACTCGATGTACACAGCTCTGGGCATGTACACATGCATGAACAAAAGCAAATTAACGGAAGATTTATTCAATACCTTTTCTAGTGATATCAATACACTGTACGCAAAGGATTGCGTACACATTTCATTTGGTTTTTATTTAATGAAATAAGCAATAAGTAAAAGAAAATCATAATGTAAATTGAGCCCAAATGATACAGATTAAACATACAAAGTGGATATCAATACACCAGTTTATGATTTTTTATAAACAATATAAAACATGTTGATTGAATTCATCTCCAACGCTAAATGTCTTGGAGCATGCGGAACATTGAGCTAGCTTATGGATATTCTTCAGATGCCCCTTCAAGTGCCATTTATGCTTGAACTTGTAATCGCAGATGGGACATGTGAACTTTCTTCCCTCGTGTGCAGCTCTGCGGTGATGATTCAGTCCTGAAACCGAGAGGAAACCCTTTCCACAGAGCTCACAGCAAAACGACATCTGATGCACCAATTGCATGTGTTGTGCTGAGTCCGCAAGCAAAACAACCATTCCACATCGTTGACAACGTGTAGTATTACCAGAAGGGGTTGAAAAAGAAGCTCCGACAGATTTTCGAGGGTCTTCGTTGTACTTCAGGGTTCTTGCATAGTACTCTTGAGGTTGGTCTCTCTCATAACCATCTGTGAAGTAGATGGAAAGAAAAAATAAAGCTATATTCTCTATATTCGAGGCGGTAATTTAACGCTTGTGACTTTTGCTTAGAAACTCTTTCTTACAACCCCCCCCCCACACACACACACCTTTTTTGTATACATGTACACAATATGCCGTGGCTGTGTTGCATGCTTATTAAAGATTTTTTTTCACCCAATGACAAGTATTTTTTTTTTATCTTTTAATATATGTATTGGATATTTTTGCTCAATAAATGTTTTGTACAATTTCTTTTTAAATCAAGGGTGCCATTTCTCCATTGTGATCGTTCAATAAAGTGGTTTTTTTTTCTGTCTATTGCTGTCCATTCTTCACATTCATGGACTTTTAAATTTAGAGAAATATTTCATAATAAAAAGAATATCTTCTATAAAAAAATAAACATATATTAAATAACTTTCAAAATCGATATTATATCTCTATATATACAAGATGGTTCATGCCTGCTCAGGCACTATGTGTTGGTTTGTGGTGTCAAAACGAGAACAGTAAACTTGCGCAATGAATTTTTTTTTTTTGTAACCAGACCTACCAAATAATGGAAATGATCGAAAAAAAATATTATACATTTAAACTTAAAAATTCACACATACACACGCACACACACACACACACACATATATATATATATATATATATATATATATATAATATATATATATACATATAAATGCCAGTGCAACATACCTGGGAGTGGGTAACACTAACAGTATAAGAAGACATTATCTTATTGTTTTCGATTGTGGATCAGAGTTCATCGTATACAATTAGACACCGTAACATAACTCTTTGTGAGATCTTAAAAAGCATAAAAAGGAAAAGACCCTCTTTACCCCTTAAAGTTCAACATCTTATTTCACATTGCGAACGTTGGGTGAATAAAATAATTTTTTAAATTTGATTTTCATCGATTCAATAAACAGTTATGATACAAATAATTGAACATAGGGTTGATTCCTTGATGGTGATACCTTTTTTCACAAGTTAGAAAGTGAGAAATGTTGACATTCATTAAAAAGGAACATTATAAAAATTGATATTTATTATGTTAATGCAAGGTTTAATGAAACTGACATAGCTTATAAAAAAATTAATAATGTAGAATCTAGAACACATAATTAATGTGATTCCTACTCAGTGATCTATAGAGATGTTATGTGACGCGGCCCACAAAATACGAGAGCTGTAAAACTTTGTTGGTAGTTTTTACATTAATAGCAATTTCAAAAGAAAATATTTTTTCATTTTCACTGCCATAAAATATGGAAGAGGGAACAAAATCGTTACTTCTGAAATAAAGGCTATGTCCAAAATGATGAGGATGAAATTGAATTTGAAGCAATGAATATGTTGACATATCAAGTAAATAATCATGTGAGCAAAGCATCCATATTCAACATAGTTCATTTACTGAGACTTCGAAATCAAGAGTCAAGCCTCGTATAAATGGTTCAACATGTATTAGAATTTTAAAATATTTCCTGAACCGTCTATGTTTCTTAGGTGAGAAATTTCTTCCATATATCAGTTTGTTGTTATTCAACACCATGTCGTCTGTATTACTGAAAATACGCAGACGACACTGTCCTAACAGGACTTTTTACAATTGGTCAAGCTCTTAATTATAAAGAAGAAATAAACTCTTTCGTTGGCTGGTGTGACAGGAACCATATAGTCCTAAATATAAGTAAAATACGATTTTCGTTGACAAGAGAATATTCCTGAATCTATAATACTTAAGGAAAAAGAAGTATAGCGAGTTGCAACTTTTAAATACCTTGGCATTGTTCTAGATAATAAACTTACGCGGAAAAATAAGACAGATATAATTGTTAGTAAAATTAAAACCAATCCAAATCTAATTCGCATATTTTATTCTTCAATGATCAGAAATGTTAGTTTTGCCCTCATCTGTTAAGGGGGTACCATTCAAAAATAAAAGGACATGCTTCACAAAAGAGTAAGAAAAGCATTTGTGGGAATAGTAGGAAATAAAAAAAACAGGACCACCTGGACTCATTTTTCTAACAACGTACGACAAACGAAATTTAAGTAATCCTAAAAGATCTCACGCATCCACTTCTTAAGGAATAATGGCTGCAAGCAAAAGGAGCGTGGCGGTAGGTTCCGGAAGCTCAAGACAAGAACAGCTAGCCATTGTAACTCCTTTCTGCAAAAACTAATTGTATACATGTAGGCCTACACTATTCAGTGATAAATATAAAAGGTAAAGACGGGCCAAGAAAAGAAGTGTGTTTAATACTAATACTAGGCTGCTAATTCTATATGCTGTCCTATTCTCTAAAATAAACTTACTCTCTATATAAATATATAAGTATATTTTTTTTTCATGTACCGGTACATCTGTATATCTTTATTGTACGTATTTGTGTCTTTTTCAAATTATTGGGTATGTCAATTTTAAATTTCTTATAAGATAAGAGCATTGACACTGCATGCATTGAAGACAGACTGTCTTGACAGTTTCCTTTTCATAGAAGAAATTTTGTTTTGCAATATAAAACATTCTAGTCCGTAGATTAACTTTATTTTGATTTTAATCGTACACTGCAATATCTCTTTTTTAATAAATAGGTTTAAAACGATTAAAAAAAAAAAAAATTCCTTACCTTTGACCTATCTTGCCTTCTTACCCATATTTATGCAAAGAGTGAGTAATAACACAAGATAGCACTTTTCAGCTATCAATCTAATAAAAATAACAGATGATTTGAAGATTTTCGTTTTCCTTGGCATTGATTTGTTAGCCAGACAAACTCATGATCATTTTAAGAGCAGTGCCTCTTTTTTTCAATCATTTGAAACTTTGAACCTCTAGCATAGAAAGTTGTACTAATACATGTAAGCTTATAGTTGAGCTTCTCGTTTCAACCACTCCATAAGTTTATATATCTTATAAGTCGGAAGTATTACATGCACTTTGCTGTCAATATATCTTTTTCTCTGATTTGAATATTTCACTAATAATTTTGTTTTAACTTCTATGCAGCGCACCTCTGAGTGTAGCCTCAGCTAAGATTTTTTTCCATGGAGACATGAGTCTAATGCTTCATCATAATTATGATAGCAACAGCTAGCACAGCTCAGTATACATTTTCGTGAAACAACATTTTCCTATAACTGACATGAGAATGATGAAAAATTCTCTATTACATTTAAATTGCCACAGTGGGAGAAAAAAATAGAACGTGAAGGGATCGATCATGGAGAAAGAAAGAAGGGAAGGAGAGGGTCAGAAATAGAGTAACAGTATACAAGAAAACATTGTGTTCATTGAGCTACGCTCAATAATGAATGAAAGATAAGGACATTGCTTGGGTATTCCTTATTTTTTTTTTTTAATTTTGATTTCACAACAATAACAAAATGAGAAATAAATTCCATAAAAATAAGATCACTAGAGAATCATAAATTATGTACATTATGTTAAGTCAGGGGACCTCAGCACTTAGATTAATGAACAGAGGTAAAAGTGTAGAAAAGTAAATGATCTTCCATCAATGTGCTGGTAAGTGGAGATTGGAGCAACAAGTAATTGAAGTATGCATATAATCTTATTCTTAATGTAATCATGGAGATATACTAAAATGAAGTTTTTATTACCCGTAAGAGCGAATGAATTTCACTGATATTGATTAGGTAAAAGCATTCAAATGGAGTCAGATAAAGATTTTATAATGTGACTTTTCCTTTTTATTTATCCTAGAAGCAGATAAAAATTTACATACACAGTATTATACAAAAAAAAAAGTTCCATGCATTTTATACAAAAAGTTTGGTGAAAATATTCAAACAAGATTTAAGCAATTTGACGCTCAACTGGAAAATAATGCATTTTTCTTCATTCGAAGCTTATATGTTAAGAATAATATTTTTTTAATAATAATAATAATAATAATAATAATAATAATAATAATAATAATAATAATAATAATAATAATAATAATAATAATAATAATAATAATAATAATAATAATAATAATAATAATAATAGTAATAATAATAATAATAATAATAATAATAATAATAATAATAATAATAATAATAATAATAAGAAGAAGAAGAAGAAGAAGAAGAAGAAGAAGAAGAAGAAGAAGAAGAAGAAGAAGAAGAAGAAGAAGAAGAAGAAGAAGAAGAAAAAGGTAGCAATAATACAATGCTTTTAATTATTTCTATTCACAAAGACTTATTCCTAAGGACTATTTTGATAATCTCTCTCTTTCTTTGGTATCATTGACATCAAACAAGCATGGTACAAGTATAAAAAAGCAGTTTTCAACCAAGTGATCAAGTGGTACTGGCCACTATCTGGCCTTGAGGGTGACCTAATTGTGCATCACTGTAATGCGTACAAGACCTGGAGACAGGTTAATAAAATAGCACTGATAACATTCTGTACGTATGTAACACTTTATTATTGATTAATTCCACATTTCAACACATGTTTATTATATTCCTCTCCTCGGAGAAATATTCCTGAACATGTTGAACACTGAGTGGCATTATGAATGTTCTGCAAATGTCTTTTGACCTTTCCTTTCTGAGAAAACCTACTGGCACATAAAGGACAAGGAAAAGATCGGCCCTCATGAACATGAATGTGTAGAGCCAGTCCCTGGGCGGTGCGATAACCTTTCCCACACAGGGAGCATACGTAGGGCAAGCTGTCACCATGGTTCCTTGAGATATGATTCTGCAATTCAATTTTATTAGTCCAAGTCGTGAAGCAATATGAACATTTGAAATGCCTCCCCTCGCGGTTATTTTGCCTATCCAGCTTTGAATGCATTGAATAGGAACTACCTGGAGCCTGGTTAGAGATACTGCGCCTCTTTCCCAAGCTGTCAGTGTCACAATTATCAGACATTATATGATATGAGTTGTGCATGTGCCTCAATGAATCTGTAAACAGTAAAAGAAAAAAAAAGTGGGTCATAAAATATATCACTACATCAAAAAAAAAAAAAAAAAAAAAAAGGAATACTGGCAACACAATTTTTTTTACATCATAAGAAAATATTAAATTTTCAATGACAATTGACCCACAGAAAAAAAATGAAGCCTTATAAATACATATATCTCTGTTTTGCTCTTCATAAGCAAAAAGTATGAAGTGTTTTACACTCCACACTATTCATCAGAAAATGAATAAAAATGTTAAGCGCCCTGGAACTCATTAAAATGGGTTATTTATCATAAATGGCTTTTTTGAACTGTAAAATGTGGGCACATTAACATGCGGTTTCTTCATCTGATTAGAACTCAATTCACTTAAAAAAAGAAAAAAAAAAGAAAATTAATATAAAATTCCGACTTGCAGAGTCTTGAAATTGAGATTAATTTTTTTAGTACAACCACTCATGTATTTAATGATAAGAAATTTGAAATACACGATGTGTATATATACATATATATATATATATATATATATATATATATATACACACACACACACATTTCAAATTTCTTATCTTTGAATATCTCATGAAAATTTACTTTCTCCTTATTGCATGTACTTTCAAGTTTCTCAAACAATTACACTGAAAGTGAAAAGCAATTGCTATTGGGCAGAACCTGCATCTAAAATTCACAGAGAGATTTTGACCAAAACTGCTACATTAAAGTTCTAAAACCTCCTGAACAGGGAGTGCTAGAGGGAACTGCCCATGGCTTTAAAGTATACTAAAAGCAAATTCCTTAAAAGGAATCGGAAAATATTTCATTTCATCTCTTCCCAACAATTTTACAAGTTAACTGTACCAATATTGGTCATCTGTGAGCTTTTAGATGCAGGTCCTGCTAAACGGCATTTGAGTCAGTTTCTCAGATTTTTCCGCATGTAATTATAGAATAGGATTAATACCCAACACAATCATAAGGAATCATGAAAATGCACCCTTCTGCATTGATTCTACGTGGAAAGTACACATATCATCATCTTTTTATTCATTGTAGTTATAGTCTTCAGGAAAATCCAGAAGTAAGAGCTTATGATCCATTTTCATGTTCAAGTACATATAGGCTCTTAATCAAAACAAAGGAATGTGATTTTTTTTTTATTCTTAAAGTCCAGACTCACTACTTTATATGTAGATGACTTTGACATTAGTTACATGTGTGAAAGCTGTGGACTGAAAAATAACATGTAATTCCAGATTTATGTCTAACCACATAAAAACTTTGTCAGATCACTGCCAAGTGTCATGAGTTTATCAAGTAAAAAATACATGTAGCTAAATAGGTCCCACAACACGCTTTGCATATGTAGGACATGGAAATGACAACACTCATTTTTAGGGCTGGTGAAAAGCTGAGTTAATGGCTACAGATAAAGGTCTTCTTTGCTCTTTTGCTCACTTGTTAGAAACAGTAAAATTTAAAAAAAAAATAAAATATGCTGAGTACCCGTTATCACAACCTTTTCATCACAAGCTCTTCACAAGTACCAAATCATGATGCGCACAAATGTCCAGTTTAGAGAAAAATACAAAGCATTGTTCATACGGCAGCCGGTGTTTATCAACAGAGGAAAAGATAGATACACATGTAGACACCTTTAGATGGAGAGTTTGAGAGAGCAAGAGAGGGAAAGAAAGAGAGAGAGAGAGAGAGAGAGAGAGAGAGAGAGAGAGAGAGAGAGAGAGAGAGAGAGAGAGAGAGAGAGAGAGAGAAATGGAAAGGGGGGCGGGGGGTGTGAAATATTAAACAAGATGACAGAGATTTAAAAAAAAAAAAAAAAAACAGAGGGGCAAGAGACTTTACAAGTGGAAATTTCAAATTAAAGACGCGTGAGAAGTTTGTCAAACTTTTATTCATGAATTTATTCCAAGAGAAAAGCAAAATGGTATACTTGCAGGCTTCTTCTTTTAAACATTAAGGTCTACTTTAAATAACTCACGTTTAAAAAGGGACCTATAACTACAATTTTCTATATTGTTGAAAAATCAATATAACATTAAAAACCTCATGTTCAATAATAATAATAATAATAATAATAATAATAATAATAATAATAATAATAATAATAATAATAATAATAATAATAATAATAATAATAATAATAATAATAATAATAATAATAATAATAATAATAATAATGATAATAATAATAATCATTTTTGATGAATTACAAGTACGATAAAATGCTGGCAGTGCCAAACTCAGCATGGAACTCTCCAAGAAAAACACATTAGGCCTGTGGCGATTCTCAAACATGAACAGATCACTCATCAAGTAAAAAATTGCCATGATAGCATACCAACATTTAAATGATCCAAACCACCTGACACAGTTGAAAGACCTATTTATAACTAATATAAGAGCTCATTAGATCAGTCCATCAAACTTGAAATTCTTAAAAGTAAAAGAAGATATGAACTTAAGTTAAAACCATTGATCAGAGAGTGCTGCTAATGCCATCTCTGGCAGCTGATCAATGGAATGTTTTACCAAAGAACATATCAAACTGAATACATGTATTTAAAGCTCAACTGAAAATCTATTATGTTCATCACAATTACACCAAAATTTAAATTACAAGGACGGTTCCAAAATTCTGTTTTGACTATCATTGAAATGATTATGACTATGTTTTAGATTTTGTTTTTAAATACATGTAATCTTTAAGCCAAATGATTATCATTAACATTTTTTGAGGTACAATCACCACAGTGTTCATTTCTGTAGTGTGAGCTTTCATTAATTTTAAGTCTTTGAAATAATAATAATAGTAGTTATTACTATTACTATTATTATTATTATTATTATTATTATTATTATTATTATTATTATTATTATTATTATTATTATTATTATTATTATTCCTGTTTGTTTTTGTTGTTATTTTGACTGTTATAAATTAAAGCATTTTCAGAATAGACAAAAATTAAATAAAAACTCATTAAAAATACGCCAGATAGCTATTATGTTAAAAAAAAATTATGAAAAAAGTTATGAAACATTAGGAAGTGAAGGTGTTAATTTGCAGTGGCACTAGACTGATTATTGAAAAAGATGAAAAAGAAAAAAAAGAACGTAACTATAAACATGACCACAATTTTACTCAAAGCTTTATTACATTTCTTTTACTTTGACTTCTGAATGAAGAAATCTTTCCACCCTTCTGAGTTAGGAACTTAATGTCACTTGGAACTTGAGACAATGAACCACTTATGTTATGCTGCTTGAAACCTGATGATGCAATTCAAATTCTGAGAAATTCAGGTTAATGAGTATTTTCATTATGATTTGCCTGATAAGCTTGCTTATTTTAGAAAGATAAAAGCACATCTCAGCACATCACATGTATTGCAAGATCAAATTTTCCATTTTGTCTTACCAAAAAAGGTCTTTACATTGTGTGTGTGTGTGTGTATATATATATATATATATATATATATATGTAGGTAAACAATGCTCCAGTACATTTGTACAAGCTGTAACTTCAACACAAAATAAATAAATTGCTACAGATTCATCAGCACAACAGATTTTTTATAATGACATTTCATTTCATGGACAAGCTAACAATACTTCTCATCACATACATGAAAACTCCATAAACAGAAAGGAACAGTACATCTAAGACATTTAATAACATTGTCAAATGTCATCCTCAAGTTAAAGCATAACATAAACAGCATAAAATTTCAAAATGTCGAGATGCCCAACAATGAGAACTGAAACTTAAGTTATATCCCATCCAACTTGCAGACCTATTTTTTTTATCGAACAGAATTTCATCTACTTCTATCACTAATGCAATATCTAGCTACAAAGAATGTTCAATTAAAAGCATGTTCTAGCAAATCAAAGAAATATTTTGGTTGTTTGACACAAAGTTCTACAAGAACTTCATATACCGCTATTCACTTATTAAAGGGTTAAAGGCTAAAAAAAAAATACATAAATGTATGAGGGGTTAATGTTAAATATAAGTTACTCATAAGTTTTATCTCAATTCTATTACATGTATAACTCTAAAGTGATTTCCCTCTTAGCTGTGGAACAGCCTATTGACAGAGAGGCACTGCACTGAAATTTTGTTATGTAGCACTTTATTATGTATTAGGCCGACAATCTAACACATGCTTGTTAAACTCCTCTCCCAGGAGATATATTCCTGTACATATTGAACATTGGGTGGCATTATGAATGTTCTGCAAATGCCTTTTCACTATTCCTTTTTGAGAAAACCTGGTGGAGCAAAGAGGACAAGGAAAAGATCGTCCCTCATGTGCTTGGATATGGAGAGCCAGACCACGAGGAGTATGATAACCTTTCCCACAAAGTGAACATATATAGGGCAGACTATCACCATGACAATTTGACACATGACTCATTAATTGAAATTTACTCGACCAAATTGCTGAACAATAGGAACATTTATACTGTTTTAATCGGCCTGATCTGAATATTTTTTCACTTGCAAGCTTTGAATGTATGAAATATGAACCACCTGGTGGCTGGTTAGAGATTTTGTGCTTCTCCCCCAAGCTGGCAGTCTCACAACTATCAGGCATTATTTGATTTGAGTTGTGCCTCAATGAATCTGTAACAACAAAAGAAAAAAAGAGGGTCATACAATGTTTTCTTTCTACAAAAAATCCTACATGCCAATCCTGTTAGATAAAGTTAACAAAAAAAAGGAGACAAGTATTTCAAGAACGTATATTTTCTATTGTGAAAAAATCTATTATTGTCCTCTGGAATCTACTGAACAATGAAATGTTTCTAAGTAAGGTGAAGAAGGTCATTGTATTTTCCTTCCTTGAACATCCTGAGTGTAGCAAGCAACTTTATAAGCACTTTAAAAATGCCAAAATAATCCTTGCAATAGAAACAATCAATATTAACAAAGAAAAGAAACTGCTTCACAAAACCAAACTTCTAACAAAAGGATAAAGTATAGGATCCTTCCACTTTTCAAATCAATCAGGCCAGAGTCAGATCAACATATCATCGGGTATCTCTCAGTATTTCATTAAACTCCGTACTGGAAAGAATCTAACATCACAAAATCATAGGTATACAAAGGAATTCCCCAATTAGGGCCTTGTTAATTTTATGAAACAGATAGCAGGAATTAAAAATAATTTGTATTCAGAGCAAATCAGATGGAACTAATTTGCTGTCTTTATGAATTGCTGAAATTGTTTTAGTTGGTAAAATTGTATTTTTAAATTATTACAACTTTGAAAGCATTGGAAAAAAAACATTTTGACTCCATATACTTTTATCCCATTGAAATAAAGTACCACTTTTGATACAACAACACAATATCAAACATGCAATTACTTAAAAATTGTGATCATCAGATTCATATTCAAAACCAGAATGCATATAAATGGTTAGTAATGTCAGCAAAATTGAAATTCTTACAAATAAGAAAGTTGGACTCAGAAAATCTCTCTTCAATTCTGACTTAATCAAATGCTTTTCAAGCTTCATTCCTACCAGATAATGGGTACTTTGTTCTCTCCCCATTCCAAATGCAGTGAATGAAATTAACTTAATTCCCTAAGAGGTAATTTCTGTCAATGCATGTGTTACCCTAGTATGGATTCTTTCACTACATTTGCATAATACATTAATGACTTAAGAAATGGTTATCTTTCTAAAAAGTCAAATTTATTTGGTTCAGAGGTCAATCACCACATAAATTTCATAAATTTTCTATATGGCATCAAGATAATTATTTTAAGATGGTAAAAAAATAATTGTCTTTGGAACAAAAAAAATACTTTCTTGCTCCATTGATTATCTACAGTACTGTTTTCAGTACTGTTAAGTCAATCTCAGACCGCAAAGTAATCTAAGAATCCCCATATCAATGCCATGTGCAACAAAATTTACCAATGACTTCACTTTTTTAAATAAGTTTAAATCATTCAATGTGTTATAACTTTTAGTATTAGATGCTGGGGAAGAAAGCTGAAAAGATAGTACCTGTTTACGGTACCAAAGAGTAGAACCTGTCAATCTTCTATTACCTCATGAAAATATCTATTCTTAATAAGAGTACATAAAATTTTGAAAGACAAGATTCATCCACTTAACCCAGAGTGTTTAATTTCATCTTTATCAGACTAGAGCAAAAATAAAGGTTATCTGATTTCACTCGATTTTTTCCTCTTTAGCATTGTTCAGATGATGCTGAGCTCCAAGTATCAAATAATACTTTTAACGCATTTCTTTGTCTTTGATTTAACATGTAACAAATTGTTAATTCATTTTGGAATGCTCGACAATGTAAAAACCATTTTTGTTTGTACAGCGTATTTGTTTGAACAAAGTTCATGGAAGGAAAAAATAGTTTTACTATTAACCAAAACAAGATCTTCAGGATTTTATTGCACTATTGCCTTAGATTTTTAGAACTAAACAAGCTAAATGCACCTTGTTAAAGGAAGTCATGAAATTGATATGAAACAACATTACATGTATTTAAACTAATTAAACTGAAAATAATACCTCTTGAGATTTTATACGATCAACGACAATGTAATACATGTTGGTTAAATTCATCCCCAACCCTGAACACAGCCAGACAGGTCTGACATTGGGCCATTTTATGAACTTTTCGAAGATGCAATCTTATTGTTCCTTTCTGGGTAAACTTATTATCACAGATCGGACACATGTAAGATTTTCCACTATGCATTTCCAAATGAAGATTTAATCCAGTGCTTGTTTGATAACCTTTCCCACATACTTGACAATGCAAAGGAAAAGTAATACCGTGTACATTAATGAGGTGGTCATTCAAAGAGAAATTATCAGAAAAGCGGTGCCCGCAGTGAGAGCAATTGATAGAACGTGGGGATATTGGTAAGGTCTTTGAAGACTTGGCATTCAATTTTTCACTTGATCCTGAGAGAGATGTTGCCAAAGATCCGGTAGAGAACATCTCATGACGAGTTTTGAGATTTATGGCCTTGAAACTGAAGATGTCTTGTTGCTTAGTCGAATTGTGCTCTGAAAACGTAAAGATAATGATGACTAAACACCATCATGTAATCTAGTGCACACTTTGTCCTTACTCCATATTTATTAATATTATTTATATTAAAATGCATACTAAAAAATAAAATGGCTTAAATCTTGAAATGCGAGTGTATAGCAAATTCTTAAATCTGTATAAATGTAATTGATATATTATTTCAAAGCCCTCTATTTTTGCTAATCTTTTGGTTCACAGTCCTACTGGATCTAGAGAGTTCATTTCAGGGCCGCTAAATTAGTGGATGATTGCCTTTCCATCACTACGAAAGCATTCTATGCAAGATGTAAGGCTTGAGCTGTTTTTGAAAGCTCATCATTTATTTCAAGTTTTATATTTTTATTGATCTATGATAGATGCAAATACTAGATGATTTTTCACACTACATCCCTTATGTTTTTCTAATTCAGGTCTCCCTTAAAAAAAAAAATAAAAATACAAAAAAATAATTTTTAATAACGTTCTGCAGGACCATTACTGGATAAAGTGTTGAATTAAAACTAATAAACGATAATTTGGTGCTAAAGAGTATTAAGAATTTTGGTCCAGATTTTGAACATGATGTCAATATAGTATTTAAGAACAGAAATGAGGACTCTTTGGTGGTTCTATATATAGATCAATCACCATCAGTATTGTATCCTTCCTGAAACATAATAAAAACACATAATTTTACACAAAGCAGCCCCTGTTATTCAAAGTTAACATGAAATGAATTAGAGGGTATTATTTTGAGGAATCTGCCAGTCCATAGGATAAGTCTTCACATTATTTTGAACAAAGAAACAAAATCTTTTGAGTTAGAACACCAGATCCATTAATTATTTTTTCTCAAAACTGTGAGCAATTTTGAATAAGTTTTTCAATTCTAAATCATAAGAAGTCAAAAAAAAGTTTGGTTTAACATTTAGATAAGAGAGACTTTCTTTTATCCATAGGTTGGGAAGGATTATTAAAGGCTCAGTAAGATATTGGTTCATACAATATTTAATTAAAAAAAAAAAAAAAAAAAAAAACATGCTTTCCTCAATAAAAAAAAAAACATAAAAGTTTTAACATTTTCTATAAGGCAATTGTTATTCAAGTCAAAATTCCAATATAAAAGGCATTTAAAAAATTGAACTTATTTCATTGTTTTTTATGACATTTTTATTAAAAATAGGCAAATGATTTTCAGAACATATTCATACATTTCCAGAGTAACCATTTGTTAAAAATATGTATCAATTTTCTTCTCTTACACAAAAGATCAACTTCAGTTCATAATATTAAAAGCTTAAGCAGTCATAACAATACAGAGACAAATCACGAACAAATGTGAACAAGAAATCAAATGACTCTTAAATCAAACAATCTTAAGAAAAAATTTAAATACTTGTCTTAGAATTGGTTACTTTTCATAGTGCTTTAAATGGTCAAAACTAAGGTCACCATCTCATTTCTTTAAGGAGATGTTGATGTAAGTCTCCTTTATTCAGTGTGTAGATATAAAAATCATAAATCAAATTTTGAAATTTGTAGCAACATATGCAGTTAACCTGTAATGAGACAAACTTAACACATCAGTTATCACAATGATGAATAGAAAATATTAGAATGTTTATAGTGAATTGTGGAACAACAAACCAATTAAATTCACAAGTACAACATATATGTAGTTTTCATCTTCACACATTTCAGGAAATCATTGTGCTTTTTCTTTGCCCTCAGTAAATCAGTCAATATATCAAGAATTATCATGATCATTTCTCGTTTGGATCTTTTTTTCCTAACTCAAGGATTTTTTAAAACATGCATATGTGCCTCCCTCATGTGCCTGTTTAGGGTAAAATTTCTAGTGAATGTTTTGCCACAGACTGGGCATTCTTTAGCCTTTCCACTATGAATTGCCATGTGATAATACAGGCCAGCATTGCTAAGGTAGCCACGCCCACACACTTTGCAAGAATATGGCATAGTGTAGCCATGGCACCTTGATATGTGCGGTTTGAGAAGGTGTTCTGGTAAAAATGAGGAGCAAAAAGGGCAAGCCACATTTTGTGAGGATTTCTGTGATGTGAGGATGTTTGATCCAGGATTTTCCGCAAATGACTCTTGATAGTAAAGCCCAGTCTCAAGAGCTGAGCTGCTCCCAACCTGTTGAGTTCTTTGTTCAATCTGGTTCATAGACACAGAGTGATCTGAAATTAAACAATTTTTTTTCAACTTTCATTTTTTGCTAGAAAGCACATTACCTGTAGCATGATATAGTTGATCTTTAACTGTATAACTTATATGAATAAGAATATATTGTTAAGTTAACAAAGTTTTGATTATTGTGACTGCCAATATTTTCAATGAGCAGCACATTTTCCCCGTGTTATTTAAAAGATTCTAAAAACTGAATAAGGTTTCATAGAAAATAATATGATAGCAGCATTTGCAGCTGACAGCTAAGGGTATTTGTGCTTGGGAGATTAAGCGTTCAAATCCTGAAGCTTGCATCTGCATTGTGCTCTTGGTAAAGACAATTACATGATTTTCTTTATTCCACCCAGATGCAGATGTAACTGTAGGTACCAGCTTAAAGGGGGATACATGTAATCGTTTGTAATAGACCAGCGCCCTATCCATCCCAAGAAAAGCATGTCATGTGTAAGCAAAACGTTATTGAAAAAGGTATACACTCTCAAGCTTCTAGACCAGCTAAGAGATCTCACTTACTCATTATTATATAATTACCTAATACTTTGACTTAAAAAATACACATGTAATGGTTAGCATACATTCAAATAATGGCAACATGAAAACCTTAACTGTATTCTCATCCACAAAGATTTTGATATTTCTTAACAAAAATGTTTTATGATGCCAAAGTGTGACCAAAATATAAAAAAAAAGAATAGTAACAGTTTCAACTAAACAGCATTGAGTGATCATAATAACATTTCAAGTTAAAAATTGGCTTTATATACATGCAGGCCTATTCACCATATGTATCACATTGGCAAACCATTTTGCTTTGACACTTCCTCATTTTTTCTTACTAACAACTGACACTTTTTGGTGTGAATTTCTACAGCAGCTAGTAGGGTTAATTTCTTTAGTACATTTATAAAGAAATCAGAGCATATTTTATGACAACACCTCAAAACAGCTGGAAAATCATCAGGTCTAGTTTTCTTGGTCATTATATAAACACAGGGCCAGACTCTTACTAAAATAGAGTTTGATGAGGAGAATCCAAGTAAGGAATTTTCATACATACATGTAAATGGATTATATTTAGCCTTTAAGTTTTGTTGTTTTTTTTTTTTGCTCAGATATCCAAAATTAAAACTTAATATTTGACAAAAATATTACAAAATATCACCCATTCAATTTTTTTAAAACTTTAATTAAAATTTTCAAGAATGCTCCTGAAAGCTTACAAAACTCCAATACTATAAGTGGCAAAAAAAAAGACAAGTGTTTTTTTTCACATGTGTAAAAAAATTTCATTCCTCACTTTTTGCTCACTTAAATTTGTTACTGACTATCAATTGCATGATAGTTTTCAACTTTTGACTTGACATAGCTTGCATATTTAAGAAGTAAATGAAAGAATCTTAAAATAAATTATTTAATAAATTTACATGTTGTACCATAATTTTCTTTTTCTTTTTGAATCCTCTGGTCAAGACAGTAACAACATATTTTGGAGATGAATACAATTAACTAGACATTAACTTTTTTTTTTACAAGCACCTGTAAAACAAATATCAGATGGTGAATTTGTCACAGCACATCAAGACTTATTGTAAAGAAAAAAAAAATTTGTCATCAAAGGGATCTTTAAAATACTGGTATCCTGAAATATGTTTTAGCTATCGACAGTAAACCAAATGACGGTTATATTCTTGGCCAGCTTTCAAAATCAAGTTACATTTGGGACATTGACAAGACCCATGCACAGATCTGAGATGCCGTTTAACATCATATATTCGTGATAATTTTCTATCACAAACAGGACAACTGGGTCGGGTGTTCATCCCAGATATGCCTTGCTTGGATGGGGCTATGCCTTGTTTGTGAAACCTCCTTTGAGATTCATATTGATTTTTATTATGTGATTGTGTCACTAAAATTTGGTCAGCTCTCTGTAGATGAATTGGATGTTCCATTTGAATTGGCTGCAAATCTGGATCTGAAAACAGAGAAGACAAAAAATCTCTGAAAAGAACTTGATTTTATTCAAGAAGTAACATGGAAACATCATTATGTTTTTCACAGAGCCGTAATCCTACTTCAGTTACAGTATACTCTGTGACGGCTGAATGGAAGACCAGCTTTAAAGATTCGGAGACATTTGGGACACTGAGCTGCTGAGTGGATTGTCTTTAGATGACGCTTGACATCCCTTTTTCTGGAAATAGTCTGGTCACATATTGGACAAGCTGCAGATTGACCCTTTTTCTGAGGATGAGGGTTTCTTGATACAAAATGAGCTCCTAGCTCCCATGTTGGAGATACATTATCTTGCACATGAAGGTCACTAAAAGAATATCCAGAATACGATGGTCTCATTTCACATTGTATGTGCTCATGGTTTGCAGTATAATCTGAAATAGGATTGATAAAGGTGTATAGGACATTTTACATTTCTTGATTAAGAGGACTTGTAGACATTTAATTGACACAGAATAACACATGCCGATCAAATTCTTGACCTAATTTCAGAACAGCATGACAATTTAAGCATTGAGCTGTTTTGTGGACTCCTCTCATATGTCTTTTTAAATGATAGTTTCTATAAAATGTTTTATCACACAATGGGCACTTAATAGTCTTTCCTTCATGACTTTTCAAATGCCAATAAAGTCCTGGAAAACTTAGATATCCTTTTCCACATTTTGGGCAACTAAAAGGCATATGCTGTCCATGGTTTTCAGAGAGATGAGCTTTCAAATCTTTCTGGTGGACAGTCTGCAAACATATCTGACATTTTTCTACTTGACCATTTCTATGGTAATATTCTTGACTTGGTTCATTATGAAGTGGATGGCACTGATCAAAAACATCCACGGGATCTGAAATTTAAAAGAGTACACCTTCATCTCCTCGGTATGAAAAGAAGTTTCAATCAATGAAATCAAGCAAATTACAGGTTTTTATGGCAAAAATGAAAAGTAAAAGATTACAACCATTAAACAAGAAGATGAAAAAAATAAACCCTTTCAAGCTATCTTGAAAATCAAATTTTTTTTATTGATATCCTTCTATATTTTTTCTCCTTGACAATGACTGGAAAAATCAACAAATGAACTTGAAAAAAATGTTGTCTTGCCTAACAGCTCCTTCCATCAATTCAAAACAAAATTACTGTTTAAAAAGAAGACTGATAATTTGATGAATCTGATTTTAAAAAATAGAAAAAAGAAAAATAGAAGCTGAAGCATTCTGTAACCCCCCAGTCATAAAATTAAGATAGCTATCCTGATAAATATGTGTGAGGGGGAATTTTTCACAAATAATAATTTCTTGTACTATGTCTGATAGGATTGGAAAGTTAGGGGTAACAATGTTGAGCATAGCAATTACGATAACAACTTCACTACAAAATAACATTCCCTTCTCAAAATGAGACAAAGTATCTATAAAACATAGATTAAAGTTCAATTCAATCTTGTTCAAGCAAACCTTTGCACTTTTTTAGTTGTTTGTTCTTTTCAGCACTTTCACTCAGCAAACAAAAAAAATCTTCTAATTTCAAAAATATGCCTTATGCTCCAGAAATGGACAACTCAATGGAACAAAAATGGTCACCGAAGAGATAGAGGTTTGAGAGGCCATTTATGTGGTATTAACGTGTACAATTCTTGTAAAACAGATTCTAAATAAACACTCTTTAAACAAATGAAATCTCTTGAAATAAATGTACACCTATGTATAAAGTAATTATTTATGTTGAAACAGCACATTGAAATGATTTCAAACAGCAATAATGGAAGAAGAAATATCTTTAAACCACAAGCATGAAATATTTTATTTCAACAATTAAGAACAGTTGGCATGAAGATTCGTATCACAAACAGTAAGATGCAAAAATTGAAAATTAACAACTATTGATACATGTGCCATGATTCACACTCAAACAATTTTTTTTTTTAATCGAAAAGATTGAGATGAATGTAGTAAGATTGTAAGCATAAAACATTTTTGAAATCTGCTTTAAATCAACCATTTTGAGAGACAAAACTATTCATTGAATAATCTGAAATCCACACAAAATGTCATATAATCTGTAAAAGCATACATTTGAAAAGTTAATTTACAATAAACTTGATGTTGGACATTAATTTGTATTTTGTATTACAGTATTATTATCTCTACAAGTCTTTTTTTTTTTTTTGCAGCACTAAGAGCAATAGCCACTAATCTTTTATTGTGACAGTCATACATTAATAACTTAAGCCACAACCCTTGAGCACAATTTATAAAAGGTAGTTCAAACAGCCCCCAGCTATATCAATTACACACATAGCTATATTGTACTTTTTGTACAACCTATGCTTTCCCATAATTTCCCCTGAAGGAAAGTGACCTATTTATGCCCACTTAAAACAAAAAGCACTCTTAATAAGAATTACACCGTTTTGTTTTTTTACAGCTGAAGCATGTCAAACAGACATCCCATTTAAGATCTAGGCAGTTTTTTTTTGTTTTTGTTTTTTAAGAGAACTATCTATACAGCAAGTCAAAAACAAAAATTGGACAAAAAATACGACTTTTTCATTCAAATTATCAGACTTTCGTGTTTTACAAGCAGAATGAGAGATACAAAAGGTTTCCAATTTTCACTATGATTTTACAGATAGTGCTCTTAGTCTTAAACAAAGATTTCTCCCCTCTTCCGAAAGTAAGCATGGTTCTGACACTGCATTTAATCTATTCAATTAACAACATCACAACAATCTGTCACTAACAAAGGCACTTTGTCAGTACTTGTTTTGCTTGTATCAGTTTTTGACACTATTAATCATTACATTCTAAACCATCTTATCAAATCTCTGGATATTTAGAGTGATTTGAAAGAGCAGATTTTGCCAGTCTTGAATACTAGCCAATCATATCCTATGATAAGAACATCTGAAGAAATTAAATGCAGTGCATTGTTCATGGACTTGACGCAATATGCTTGCAGCTTTATTCTGAATAGGCCTATATTGTGTTTTAGGAAAATACTTCTTTAGATACCACATCACTAAGCATTCAATGCAAAACATTATGAATTCTTTCAATTGCTGTTTCAGTTGAAAAATTGGGGCTCATCAATATATATCATCCAGAATAAAATAAACTGGCCTTAGATCAAATGTGAAGATGAAGATAGATGAATAGATGATCACTATGTCCTCAGTACTTAAAGCTTTTACACTCTTTATAAGCACTATTCCTGACCCTATATAATTATCAATAAAAATACCAGTGAGAAACTTGTTCTGTCCATTGCCATCCAACTTCTAAGGTGTTAATGAGTGTTTTAAAGGCAGCATGTTAAAAAAAAAATAGAACCATGCTGTCAGAATGGTAAAGAAAACAAGCAGACAAAGAGAACAGTGTAAACTAAAGGTCTCTACTAAGCCATGTTCCAACCTCTGTGGTTTAAAACATTTGTAAACAACACTGAACACCGCATATAAACATTTGAAATAATTAGTGTTCACTTTATGGTAAACAGTTGCCTACTCAAAAGCAGTAATATTTTTTTTACAAATAAATTTGATATTGATTATCATGCGACAATATAGATCTCATCAATCTTTTTCTTTTTTTTTTTCCTTCTTTTCTTTATACTTGCGTAGTAAACAGCAAAGCCAATCAATCAAAAGGAAAACTTAAGCACTATTATTATTATTATTGTTATTCTTTTAATTAATCACACATCAAAATCACTTTTTCAAACAATCTAATCTTTAAAGGAAAGTAATTAATATTCCCAATTGATAGCTTCACATTATACATTAAGTAGAAAGCTTAAAAGTTTTGTTGTTGACCATCACCATTATGTTTAATAGATACTCTCACTTTCAGAAACTTGAGGGAAAGAGAAGCAATCTTGGTTTCATCAGGAACTATTCATTTGTTACAGTAAATAAGGTGTCTGTTAAAATCTGGACCAGCTTTTAATATTTCAAAGCACTTTGGGCATTGAGAAACTCCATGAATATGTTTCATGTGTCTTTTCAAGGTAAACATTCTTGAAAAATTTCCATCACATATAGGGCATTTAGCAGAATTGGCTTGAACTTTATGGGAGTTATTTCGGGTTTTAAAGGGTCCTAACTGACAGTTGCTGACACTATGTTCTCTTGTCATATGAAAATTAAGAAGAGAGGACTGAATGTTTTCTCCACAGAGCAGACATCTCACAAATTTGAAATTTTCACTCAGCTGCTCAGATGGATGTCCAAAACCTGCCTCCATTGATAAATGCTGTTCATTGGTATCTGAAACAAGAAGAACTAACACTAAAATAAAATTGTAATATTCAATGCGATTGCTAAAATTTTATGCACAGAGTGAATACTACCTAGCAGCTGGCATTCATGTTCAAATCTCCAGGCTCACCATTTTCTTCCTTTACACGTGTACATGTAAAATAGTTATGAGTGATGATAAATGACCAACACAGCACCATTTTTTTAAATCCCAAATAGCGTGTTAGAATACATCTTAACTAGCAAAAGTCAAGATAACTGTAAATCTCTAAATTATGGCATTAGATATGGTCCCCACCAAGCAAGAGGAGGGTTCTGGAACAAGATTTCTGAAGACACTTGGCATCACAAATACAGAAGATAAAATGAGAATGATAAAGGCTCTACCTTAACCCTCTCTCCATTTCAAAGCTCAGTGTAGAAAATACATTTTTGCTTTTATCAGAGGAACAGCTCATAAAATCTAACTATCAATAAATCATTAAGATCTCTTGGCTTGTCCAGCTTTTCTGACAACTGCTTTTAAAAAGAAACAAAGAAAATTAAATTTCTGTGCTCCTTTCAATATCTGTCATCTGTCAACAGGAAAGCATTTCATACAGTGAAGATCTTACAGCTCTAAATTTGATATGTCGAAGATAAAAATGACATTACAAAAAGGCTACCTGATTTAAAGACCCAACTTGAAACCCTTCACATTATACTGCAACTTAAAGTTCTAATCAGTCAAGATGTCTTGTATACTAGATTGGATCGCGCGTACAGACACACACGCTGCAACAATTTAGCATTTATTGTAATCCCTCCTGTTTTTTGTTTTTGTTTTTTTTTTTTTAAAGGAGGGATTGCAATAAATGCTAAATTTTAAAAAAAAAAAAAACAAAAAAAAAAAACAGGAATTTACATGTAGGCTATTTAGACTCCATAATAATAGAATATGTAACAACAAGAAAATTTCAGCTGTCAGCAGATAAACTTTAAAAAGGAGCTGAAACAATCTGTGCAAAAGCAATAATTAGATTAATTCAGTAAAGTTATGTTGTCAGAAAGATCACTTTGCTCTTAGCACTTTACGCTGTACAAAAATAAAGTTATTCCAAACCAAGATAAATTCTTGGCTTAAAGCTTATTCACATACACACACAAAAAGATAAGGGAAAAGCTCAAAGGTAATGCGCCCTACAATGAAAAATGAAATCCATAAACTCTAGTTTTAGCTTCACAAGTTCCCATTTTTTTCCAGTGAAGTTAAATAATCATAATTTTTAAGGGTACTTAAATCTAAGTAAATAAACTGCAATTACTGCCGAATATTCACGACTTTCAATGATGATTAATGAACCAATATTGTAAACGGTATCTACTAGATAAATGTCAATGTAAGGCTTTTCTTTAAAATAAAAAAAAGCACCTCCTATATGTGTGGTGCACAATTAACAACATGTTTGGCATATACAGGTCCAATTGGAAAAATATCTCGACATGTTGAACACTTTGCAACTTTATGAACATTTTTCAAATGGCCAGTAAGGGTAGAGTTGCGTGTGAAGGATCGATCACACAATGAGCAAGTAAATGTTACTCCTGCATGTAGTTGATTATGATAGTGCAATCCCATACTTGTTTGATAACCCTTTCCACAAACCAAGCATATGTAAGGCATTTTGTGACCATGTTCTAGGTTCATGTGTTCATTCCATTCGGCATAACTGTCAAAAGCAAGGGAGCAAAATGTGCATGGTTTTCTTTTCGGTCTCTTATCTTGAAATTTTCCTCCTTGGAGAGTAGAGAAGGAACTCAATGTTTTCTTGTCTGAGATCAGTGAGTGGGAAGCACAGTTGTAGATAGAAGATTGAGAGCTTGGATTTCCTGAAATGGTAAAATAATAGATTTTTTTGCCCTTTTACCTCGCCAGCCAGCTGCTTTTTACATGATAAAAGTTGGTTAACATATATATTTAAAAGTATATCCCTAATTTCAGTTGCCTCAGCAGTTGCATTTTTGATTGTCCAACATCTGAATAGTAGTTAAAAACTCAAATGACTTCTAGTTCTAAAGAAGAACTTATTTTGGAATGTAGAAATTGTATAGGAATTGCATAATAAGCAAACAAGACACTTTTTCCGTCAAAATTAAATTTTTTTTTTCACCAATTGTTATGATAAGAAGAGGACAACCATGCAGATCCTAGTATGTTCCTAAGCCATTGACTTAAAAGTTGAAGGTTTGGCAAGTCGAATCAAAGCTACACCATCTAAAGGTGAAATAAAAGTTGTAAAGGATAATACCTTATTAAAACAAAAAATAACAAACAAAGCATCTTTAGAGTGAAATCAGTCCCTCTGTTCATCAAATATTTCAACAGGTTTGTTCTCCGCAGGAAAGTTAAAAAATCAGCAGCAAAAGATACTGGAGACATTGCAATTCCAGTGATGATATGAATTATGCTTTAAATTATTTCATCAAAATATTGAAACCAATCTGTATTCACCATTGAACATTTCAAAGACCCTTTTAACATAAATTCTTTATCTAAATAGTCAAACCCACTATAATCCCAATCTGGTAATTTTTTTTATCTATGTGTATGGTTTTTACATCAAATCAAAATGACAAAAGTATGATTTCTGCCAGTTAAAATCTTTATAGGTAACAAGTATAATGAGTATATCTGTACCCATGTAATTGAAGACAAACAAAAATCTTGTGCTTAAGAATGTAACAAGTAAACGAATTTAGAATTTCATTTCTTTATTTTATCAATCATCTTCAATGTTGACAACTTTATTTCAATAGCATTATCAACAAAACCAACTTCATTCTGTAACCAAAATTTGATAAACTGCTAGAATTATCAATGAAATTATACATATTAACAGAGCCAGAAGTAAATAACTTAATAATGAGATGCCATAAAAGAACTTTATTTTCCACACATGTATCAAAAAAAAAAATTACCAAGCTTATATGAGAAACACTAGATGGATCTTTGAGCTTTTTCCAAGCCATGACATTTAAACAGATAATTCAATTATTCACAAAATATACATAAAAAAAAAGAAAGCACAATAACTTTGACTTAAAAAAAGAAATGACAAAAATAATCAACACTTCAATCAATTTATACCATTTGAATAAGATCATAAGAATATAAACAACAAAAAATCAAACAATACAATGAGTAAAAAAGAAAAACAAATTCTTCAACTCATAAAATTAAACTGCTTAAGTGTATGCATGCTTGAAACCATTCTACAAAGCGATAATGTCAAAATTGCAAAATCTGATCATGAATTGGAATCTGCCTGACAACTGATACAAAATAAATTTTATGTTCAAAAAGAAAAATAAATAAATAAATAAATTGATAGTCCTGCAACATACGTTAGAAATTCATACATACATTCAATGGAATTTGATATTAAAATCACCAATTCCAAACGTAAATAGAACAACCCAAATATGATTTATTTTGAAATATTTTGCTCTCAAAATATTGAAAACTTTACCATGCATGAATTGGCCTTGGAAAAACATTATACTGCACACTTTTTTTTTTTAAAGTTTGCTAAAAATTATTCCTAGCAATAAGAAATTTTTATTTCACTAGTACCTGATACACACTAGATTGTTCTACAAATATAGGATTTTCCCGACAAATTATTAAAAAAAAAAAAGATTGGGTGCAGTAATGTCAGAGGTATGGAACAAAAAAGCCATCATCCCTGTTAAAACAATCCTGCATGATATAAATAATGTTACAGTAGACCTAGAGATTTATTTTTCCTAACCATGTTCAATAATTTAAAAAAATGCAACCACATGGATCCAGATGCCTGTTTCTTTGCAAATACTGTAATATCTGTACTATCTGTAATATCAGATCAGGCACTTTTCATGCCACATGATCTACTATGCAGTTCAAATTCAAAGGAGTAAATAAACTGTGAACAATGCAAACACTGTTTCATATTGTGTATTGTCAACATGTGCCTTTTCATTGTGCCTTTTCTTCTGAACTGACTTGGGCAAACGGGACAATGAACTGCCTTTGTATGCCAGGATTGCATATGATAATATAGACCAGATTGAGTATGGTAACCTTTACCACATATTGTACATACATATTCCATAACAATATTGTGAACTCTGTGTAAATGCTCTTGAAGTGAGAATCCATCGGAAAATATCGAAGAGCACTTTGTGCAAGTGCGAGATTTTACTTTTGGTAAAAAGGTAGAACTTGAAGAGAAATCTGCAGTCCTTTCCTGGACACCTGGATAAGACATTCCTGAAATGAAAGAAATTTTTTGTTTCACCCTACTTTTACCAGAAGTAAAATGTTAAGTCCACAATGATAAGAATTACTGAATTCCCTTCCTTAAGTGAACCATATCTTATGACAAAAAATGAATGTCTTCAATAAACACAATGATAACACAGTACGCATTAGAGAACAGATATGGGCTCTTTTCTAAGGTCAACTTTTCACTGCAGGGACTTAATCTGAAAGTAATTGTATGGTCTATAGTAAAAAATATTAAAGACAAATCTGCTCTCTAGATTTAAATGCCTAAGAATTATTGTGTTTGTATAAGGTATGAGTGTGGAGTGAAGCATGAAAGGCTGGGTTAAGAATACTGATAGTGTCAGGATAATAGTTTACTAATTCTTGCTCAATAAGTCAGTGAAACTACCCTCCAACGTATGTGCTATATACTCTATAAAAATCTTTAATAATCTAAATTATGCAATTATTAAGCCACAAAACTCTCTCCATTGGAAGCTGATAGAGAGAATGATAAATATTTTGGACTCCAATGTAATAATTATGTGCTTTTATAAGTGTTTACTTTTTAATATGTAACATTTCGTAAAACTGCAAATGCCTTCACAATATGTGGGCCAGGTAGAAAATTCTTTCAGTATTGACTCATTGAGCAAGAAAGATCATAGAAAAAATTCCATGCAAAACAGTAGCAATAACAGATGCAAATTGTTCATGACACATATTGATGATTATTTGCAGTCTGGATATAACGAGAAGAAAGAGGAGAGGGAAAAACTTGTGATTTCAGAAGCACGAAGTATTTTTTGAATTAGATCATAATTATGATAAAATCTTTAAAATGTTCAAAAAGGTATAAAAACTGGTGGCTTTGAGAAAAAGATATGAATCCTGTACACTGCCTGACAAAAAAAAAATTCTTGCATCCATTAAAATATTTTCTCTGCATTTTGACATTCACAAAAAAAATGAGGTAGGTGAAACAATTATGTACTTGCAGACAAAAAAATAACAACATGATTCATGTTTGGCCTATTTTTTTACAAAATAGGACGTGCTGGCTGAACTCAAGACCTTGCTTGAAAACACCAAAACAGGCTGAACATAGAACAGAATCATGAAACTTCTTTAAATGTGTCTTCATTGCAGCATTTTGAGTAAATTTTGCATCACATACAGGGCAGAAAAAGGTTTTTCCTTGGTGGAGACGAGTATGATGTGTAAGACCTTGTGAACTCTGGTATCCTTTCCCACAAATCAAACAAATAAATGGCATCCTCTGGCCATGAAAATCGAACATGTGGCTTCTAAAAGCATTTGCCTGCACTGGCATTTTACATAAAAAGCACATAGATGTGACATTGACTTGTGGCCATGAGGAAGTTCTTTGGTGAACTGCTGATTCTGAATGCCCTTGGCGCATTGTCGCTGGAAAAATTCTAAATTGAATTGGATGTCCATGATTTCTCTCCCCTGAAAAAAAGCAAATCATAAAAAACAGCTATATCATTGCACTATCTGCTTAAGGCTGAACACATTGTCACCAAAACACAGTAGCAAAATAACTTAGTTAATGGTAAATATGGCAGGGGAAAGCTACCTGCTATTCCCCCCCCACCCCCCCCCCAAAAAAAAAAAAAAAAAAAAAATACATGATAGATACTAAAATAATTAGTGAAAAGAGGTACAATGTAAAACATGAGTGTTGAATTCAGGACCTAAAGGATAAGAATTGAGACATGCACGACACTCCTTTATCTTGTGCACACCCTCCATATGTCTTTTTAAGTGATGCTTGTGCTGAAATTTAGCATCACAAATAATGCATGCAAACTGCCTTCCTTTATGTGTTTCCATATGATGGCGCAGTCCCATAATGGAGAAAAATCCTTTCTGGCATAAGCTGCATATGAATGGAAGAGCTTGCTTTTCACGATGAAAAACATTCATATGTTTCTGATACAAAGATCTGGTTGAAATTTGTTCACAGCAGTATGGGCATGTAAAGTAGTTGCCTGAATCCACAAATGTTTCATAAGCAGTATGCCCTGGAGATGAGGAAACTGATACCTGCTTGCTTGTCACAGACTTTGTTGAAGGAGAACATTTGACCCGTGAGGGTGATATTTCACCTGCCAGCTGCGATGACTTTGGTGAGATGAAGTATCCTCCTGAAACAAATGAATGTGCTTTTCTTAAAGATGTCTATTTTTAGAACTCATTGACTTGAGAATTCATCACATTAAGTAAGCCAATCACAACGGATGTACATATGATAACCCAAATCATACTACTTCCTGTCACAGGATAAAATGTGTCGCTCAAATTCACCATCTTGCTTAAAATATGATGCGCAATAAAAACATTCTCTCAAATGATGGGCCCTCTCAAGATGGCGTCTTAAATTGGCTTTATGTTTGTGCTTGGCACTGCAAACAAAGCACACAAATTCCTGATCACCATGTGTTTGCTCATGATACTTGAGGCCACTCTGAGTATAAAATCCACGATGGCAAAGTTTACAAGTAAAAGGAAGCAACCCAGCTTCTCTGTGGTGAATATTTATATGTTTCTGATATGCAGATGAGTTGGCAAGTTCAACAAAACAGATTGGACATGAAGAGTACGATTGGACTACACTTGAGGTCTGGGCTTGACTGCTCCTTTGAGGAGCATATGAGACATTTTGTGCTAGTCTACCCATTACGTAAGCTCTCTGAAGATTTGTTTCCTGTCCAATTCTCTGATCACTTCTCCTTGATGTGGAAGTTGTTGCACTAAGTCTTTTAGAAATGCCTGAAAAAAGAATTAGGGGTTGAGAAGTGAAAGACCTACAAATCATGCACATTAAATACATGATTGCATTAGTTTAAAATTTAAAAATTGTTAGATGCAATCAATGTTTGTGCACTGTCATCTCATGCCTTTTAAGATGATGTTTATAATTGAACCTATATCCACATGTACCACAAACAAATTTACGTCCGCTAAAATGAATTTGCTTATGAGCCTCCATGCCAGAGGCAGAAAAAAATCCATGACCACAAACCGGACATGAAAAGGGTAACAAATTTGCATTTTTGTGAAGGGCATTCATGTGCTTCTGTAAAGCTCCAAGAGTAGAAAAAACAACAGAACAAATGGTACAATGGTAGTAAACAAAGCTATCGACTTGTTCTATTAAATATCCTTTCCTGGAATCTGCAGAAAATGATGAGGCAGGATGTGAAAATGATTCATTTGTACTGCGATCAACTGTTGGCTGAATATAGTCAGGCAATGACATGGTGAAATCAGAGCCAGTGGTCAATGCATTTGTACATCCTCCTGCAAAAGTAAAATAAAAAACATAGGACTTGGCTAAACAATAAAGTGACGCTAAAATATATAAAATTTTTCAGCACACAATTTATGCTCTTTCATAGATAGTGTGATACACAAAATATATTCACATTATCTTTAGAAAATTAACAAAGCTTGAAAGGGAACAGATACATTTTCCCCCCTTGTAGGTCTGGTAACATATTCTAAGCATGCTTCAAGGAACTAGCTATGATTCAATTTGAAAATATTAACAGCAAGAATTTTTTTAAAAGGTGTTAGATGTTATATTCTGAAATTACTTTAGAAAATAAGTCATTTTCCTCTCCATTATTTAAACGATATAGTTTTTACAAATTAGTTTTTCCAAACCCCTTTTTATTGTGTGTGGAAACAGGGATGTTTATTGCTCTTTAGCCTATTTCACATTTTTCATTTGGTTGCAACTGATTTCAATGTATTAAGAAATAATCTCCAAGGCACAACACTGGATTTCACAAAAATTATGAGGGGAAGGTTTTGAAAAACTAAAAACTAAAAATCAAGGCAAACTTTAGGCTTACAATGCACAGAAATGTACCTCAAACAGTTTAACCAATAAAAATACTTATAAAATCTCTTATCTGAAACGGAGTTCTTCTTTAGATCAAATCAAAAGAATGAAAAAAAAAAACAACTACATATGGATTGATAAATAAATGTTGTTAAAAATTATAATTCCACATTGAAAAATTCACCCACTTAAGCTTTAGAAACAAGACAAATATTCAGGTTTCTATTCAAAAGGACTAACAATACTTTAATGAAGTCCCCATAAACAAAACAAAAAAGTCAAGATATAAATTATTTCTGATAAGCGGCTTAGTAGGCCCATCGTTTCTTTCATTTTATCTCAAAACCAACTTCTTACCCACTTCAGATTTGTCATTGGTGAACACACTATCTACAGTAAAGGCAACGCATTTTAAGTGATGCTGAAATTAAACCTTATTTGTTAAAATATTTTTCTTTGTTACTTGTGATCTAGGAAAAATGTGAAAAGCCCTAATAGCTATATGGCTGCGTAGCATTTCATAATTAAGTTTAAAGCTAATATATCAGTACTTATTCTTTGCATACATCAATTGGAGTTTAAATTGTTCAGAATTATGAAAGACCTAAAAGCTTAGTCACAACCACCTATCTTAATTTGGAACCTTTCATCTAGTACAAGTGCACACAGCATGGAATATTTTATTTTCCAATGGAAAAAAAATGACTTAAAATAATATATCTGCTATATCTGTAAATGTCTTTTTAAAGTTATACAAAATATAGCTAAGATACTTATAGTATTTTGACCAACAAATTGAACTGATACAGAGGACAGGGTTTCTAGTTCTTCCAATACAAAATATTAAGACAATGAAATGACAAGACTTCTCTGACAAATCTTCTGAGAACACCTAAAAAACCAAAAAAAAAACTAATATATTCCATGAGTCATCTTCTGATGAGCTGTAAGTGATGTTTTATGAACATACTGAAATCCGCAAATGTTACACTTAAATTCTTTGTGCTGCATATGAATGGACATGTGGGACTTCAGATGCGAACGTTGCTGGAATCCTTTTCCACATACTTGACAATAATGATCAAAAAACCCACAATGCTTTATCTTGTAATGATGTCGAACTCCAGAAGAAGATTTATATTCTTTTCTACACAATGGACAAGAATATGTCTGCCTGTCTTTATTGAACACAAATGATGAATCTTTATTAAATGAGGACAAAGATTTAGAAGTTGGAGGCCAGGATCCATGGCTTTCTTGTGCCTGCATTGAATTCACTTTGTTGGCTTGATTGCTTGAAGTTGAGGCATTTTCTGCAAGAGAAAGATATCACTTAGACATACATAGTTATAACTAACGAATTCTCATACATCTTCTATGAAATTACTGTCAACAGTTCACCCTTTCAGCTTTTTCATAATTTTTCAATCAATCTCATAAAAAATAGCAAAAAAAAATTCAGGCCATATCTTAACAATTCAAAATATAAAAGAAAAATAATCAAATGTGGTAGGGCACTATTTAACTTAAATGAAATGCCCATAAAGTCCATTGTCAAACCAAGGGATTGATATAAATACACTTGGTCTGTTTTCTCGACATTTTCCTCACTCTGATAACATTAAGAGAGAATGGTGCATACTGGAAATGAATTTTAATGCCATGCATGCATGGTGTTTCTGAGGCTTTAAGCCCTGGTGCAGTTTTATTGTAAGATTAGCACCTTGATCATCCTGGGTTGTTGGCTTCAGGTGATTTTGAAACAGCTGGTACTAGCTCTCCAAATTTGATTTAAATTTCCAATAATTCTTGATATTGTTAAAATGGTAAGATAGTATAGTCCACCGTGACTTCCATGAATTCTCTATGACAGGTCAATTTACTTGCAACTTTGCTTCTATGTTGTTCTCTTATTTTAAATTTGGATCCATGTAAGCCTACTCATTTGCAAGTTTCTGGTTTTCAACGTGATGTCTTGAGAATGCCGTCATCGGTTGAATGAAAATCAAGCACCTTTATAAATATAAATCGAATCTTGTTTATCTGTATATAGTACATTGAGGCATCATGCCATCAATTGTAAATCAAATTCTGGGTTAAGCTCATGAGTGACATAGACTCTTGTATATTCAAGTATTCAACTGGGCAATTGGTCTCCAAGATCTTCCATTTTTACACCAATCTGTGTCCCTGATGATTCTGTGGAAAGGAAAAATCTTCCATAAGACTCTTAGGGCCACCAGTAGATCAGAATCTTGAGTCTGAAAGTGGAGGTGACCTGTTGTGGTAGGAATCATAGGTCAACAGTTTCACACACCCATGGCTATTTTTATCAGCTTTGTCTTGTTTTGATTATTAACTATTGGTACAGATAATGGAGGAGAAATTTGCCTTCTTAGATGGAAATTGTTGCTACACCACTATTCAATTGTGTCAGGAATAAATAAGAGATGATGAAGGTGAAATCATCTGAACCATGAGCATTGAAAGGAGAAAATAACTCTTTTGAATGCCTATTTTCTTAGAACTCACAGTAAAAACAATATAATAAATTTCACTAAATGGATAAATAAGCATGTTTATTCGATCAATTTAAAATTTCAAGATCGATTAAAATGCCAACACAATTATAAATTTTATATCTGTGACCTTAAGATTACATGTCTTAACTCCAGAATGTTTATAATAATCAGAGGTTTAATACCCTGTACACAATGGAGCATGTAGCCTTTCTCTAGAAACCAATGACTAGTTTCTGCAGTCAGATTAAAATCATGCCACTGGATGACAAGTAAAAGGTTCGGTTGGGGGAGAAAGACCAGAGGGGAACAAGTGTACCACAGTCCTCTCTCATCCCCCCCCCTCCCTCCCCCCTTTTCCCATATTGATTCTCACCAGCATTTTAAGTGAACATAGCATAAAAAGTGTGTTGATTTCAATCTAGTTTACTTTAGTTGCATCTATTATAAAGAAAATTTTATGTAAAGGCCTGTTTATAAAGATTGAATTCAAAGAAAAGATGAAACTTATTAATGTGTCAGTAAGTATTCTTGACAGTTTATTAATAGATTTATGTAAATAAAGGTAGAGAGAGAGACAGACAGACAGACACAGAGACAGATTGTTGCAACCTTTATGTGAATGAAAAACTTGAATGAAACGATCATCTTCAAAAAAAAAAACATTAAAGAGTAAAATCATGAAGTAGGTGTAGCACTATGTCTTTTAAATAGTAGTTCGAATGTGACATTGATTTTTTTTATTGCCAAATAAAAAAAAATTAAGATTAAAACCCTTGAAAATTAAAACTTAAATAAAGCTAGCAATATTCTTACCTTAGGTTGGTGAGATAACCGTCTTCTTGGGAACAAAACTGTATCCAGCAAGAGTCAACCAAAAACAAAGATGAGCATTGCATTTTAACCTTAGGGAGGACAAAGAGCCTTGAAATGTCACATATACTTAGGTTTTTTCAAGAACTCGTACAAATCAGTTAGCACTTGATGGCCTTTGTACCAAGTTGTGGCATTTACAAACCATGGGCGGTGGTTTTTTCTTGAAACTTAACACCCTAATGACCTAAAGTTAACAAAAAAAAAACAAAAAAAATCATTGCAATGTGACAAGCACATATAAACTTTTTTTCCACATGTATAACTGTACTAAGCTGTAAAAAAGTGATTTTCAAATTTTACAAAGTATACCTTATCTCATTAAGTGGATGGAGTAATCCTTCAAGTTGGAATGTTAATTGATGATGGTAATGGTAGATTTCTGATATAATCTACGTTTTGATTGGTCAGTTGAGACACAAGATTTTGTTCGTAGTGTACTTGTAATCATAAAAAAACACACTCTTGATAATACACCCATTTATAAGATAAAAACAAATATACCTCAAAAAAATATATTAAGAAACTGATTTAAAAAAAAAAAAAAAGAAGGAAAAAAAATTGCTACATTGAATTCTACTTTTCTGCAAATGAAAACCCTTTCTGTGGAGCAAAAAATCTATCCTTCTTAAGATGTTTCATTTAAGTGCACAGTCTTTGTTTTCTTTTGTTCAGAACTGTAACATTTGAAAAAGATGCAATGAACAAACACAATTATATATATATATATATTTTTAAACACAAAAGGCAACGTAAATTAAATGGACATGATCTAAATTAATATAATTCTAAAAACTTGCCCACACAAATATTTTATATTTTGTATTTTTTCAAATAAAAAAGCAATACAAACAGCAATGTTGCAAATCTTTTGAACATAAATCAAGCTTTTTTTGGTCAGTTGAGCAAGACTTGCAAAAATAAGTAGTTGAGGATAAGAATAAGTGAGCTAATTTTGTAAAAGTCAAATCTATTAAGGATCCTTCATTGTCATTGTCAAGTAGGTCAAACTAAATAGGCAGCTATGAATTCCCATATTGCAGTGCACCTTTGGGCACTTTTTTTTCTAATAAGCATATGAAAGGATCTTTAAATAGATTGGAAAAGTACAGAATTCGCTGCTTTCCCACATTCATTTAGATTCATAATATATAAAAACAAATCTGCTTATTTCAATAATCATAATATCTGTATATTACTCATTAATATTTGCCAAGTGCAGCATTACACAAGAATGAAATATAAATAAATAATGGTAAATGAAAAAACTTACAGCAGCTCTTTTAAGACAAAACATAACCCAAATCAATGCAAATTTCATACCCAAGCTATAAAAGTGAATATTAGACCATAATGGTTTTCTATCTTAAAGCAGAACAGGTGCATAAAGTTACAATGACCAGAGAGACTAAAGAGTCTAAATTAAGAGATCTTTCAAAACCAGTGAAAGAGGCTGGAGCTTGAAAATGACATGAAACACTTTTACAGAAAGATTGTGGTTAACTGTAACCTTTTTTTCCCTTGCTTTATGTTATACGTATATATATTGTGAAATTTTACATGAAGAAAAAAGCTCTATTTTTTCTTTTATATGTTTCTGGGAGAAAATTCGCCATAACTTAAGTCTGTTTAAGATCACAGAGGCCTGCCCCATTGCATTCTTGAAGCTGAGACTTCATGTCATGTTGGTTTTTAGAATGCTTTACTTTAACAATGATAAACATTTCATATTCAAATGATTCATTACAAGACAATTACTAAAGAGACAGAGCATTAGATCGATTTGTGGCACAGTAACATCTAGTGCAATAGACTCTCAATCATACTGATATGACACAGGTGACCTATTTAAACTAGGTATATGTTTAATGCCTCACATAATTGAATTGTGACTTTACTTCCTTTGAGCTAGACATGACCCTTTATGTTTTGGTCCTTGTCACGCTTATTACTTTGTGCAGGCCATGATGGGCTCTATAGAAAACCAAAACCATCAGTATAGCAAGTGAAAAATACCAACTAGATCTAGTTGCAATGCACATATATATATATATATATATATATATATATATATATATATATTTCACTCTTAAATTTCGTAAAAACCGACTTTATGGCTTGGCTTGCTGCTACATGCTTTATGTCACACACACATACACAAAGACGAATTTGTTAAGGAACACTTTATCAATACACTGTATGAATAAGGCTAATAGGCACAGACTGACCACCTGAAATTTCATAAAAGGATGGATACGTGCAAACAATACCCATCAAAAAAAAACACCAGAGACATAATTTCATAAGCCCTTTCAAATTGATTAAATACAAAAGTCTGAAAGATTTTGTTTTACACAAAGATTGCCTGAAAGGCAGCTATTTTTGAGTTTGATAAATTCAAGAACTATATATATTCACACATCTATATCACCGACTACAAAATTTTCCTTATCAAAGCGCACTGACGGGTGAATACGTATTTGCACTCTTAGATATTTATCAGACTTTTTGCTGATCTATTGTTGCTTTCATTAGATTTATTATTATTATTATTATTATTATTATTACTACTATCACTATTATGATCATTGATTTCCAGGAAGGGTCAGATAGAAATATTTCCCAACCACAGGACAGCTTAAAAAAACCATCAATGAATCTTAGCCTGCAAACTTTAATCTGATTATTATATTCTTCATTGCGATTGAATTGCCTATCTATAGGATGAAATTTACTATTTCTTCTCAAATATCCTTGTGTGAGATTGAAAAGGTGCTAAGGCAATAGAAACAAAGAAGCCAGAAGGCACAAAAACGGTTTTTAAATTATCTCACATGATATGAGTAGGTATTGCTCTATCACATTTACACAAATCAGAACAGGTTGGCACCAATTTTTTAGCTGCACCCAAAGCCAAATGAGCAATTGGAGTAAGATGAGAGCAATATAAATGTAGCTATATTGAATTTAAAATGTCAAAATCTGTAATTACAATTAAAATATAAAACAACACCTCCTTAACCAGAATGTCTCAACCTAGGCAGAATTTCAAACAATTCAAAAGAAAATGAAATTGAGAATATTGACCAGATGGTTGCAGAAAAAAGTTAAACAAATTTGATTCACTTTAATTTGACTAAAAATTGTCACTTATAAAATGTAAATAGGAGGACACTTTTTAACAAACCTTTTAAAGTAAACCTTTTAAAGTAAACATGATAGTTTATATCCTTTTGAGTTTCATTCACAAAAAGAGAGTTTTTAAAAAACTCCATGATCAACTTGCCCAAGAATCAGTACTCATCTATTTCGTATTGCATTTATATTAAAAAAAAATATATGACAAAGATTTAATCTTCCAGCAAGGTTAAATTACCCTTTTTAAATCTAGAGCCACTGTCCTGTTGACACAAATATTGTTTCATAGTCTATTGGGTCATATGAAATACATTTATGAAATTCAATGCCTGCCTACAATAGTAATGTAAGCAAACTGTAATTTGAATACTATATGACACTAAACCTCCATTCAAATTTCAAATCTTATGTTCAGTGCGATTCAAACTTATTAAGTTTAAATGTCAGCAGTTTGATGTTTGAAAATTTCAATTTAGAATAAGGAGAAGTCTTTTCAGTCCTTTTTATCTGATAATTCATTCCATATTTTCAGAGCATCATGACTAATAAGTTCAACTTTCATACCCTCAAGAAACAAAATTATAAGGCAAATTGCCATGCATAAAAAAAATTTTAAAAATATTTTTTTTATTATTTAGAAATTGTGACCTGTGACTCATGGGCCAGGTGTAAGTTATTTTATTTTTAATCAAAAGTTGTAAAAGCAGAGATATGAAAAAGCATTAGCCGTGTTAATTAAATGAAGAAATAAAGTTCTCTTAATTTTTTAAAACAAACAAGGAATAAATTAAATATTTGTAAATCTATGAATAAATCTAGTAGTATTAAAACTGATCAAATCCAGATCCCTCTTTTTTTTTTCCATCTATCTAAATATATATATATATATATATATATTAGTGATATGACTTAATATATGTTGAAAACTAAGAGAACTTAACTTCTTAATCTTACTTAATTGTTCATGGTATGCCAAGCTCGAGGAAAACAAAAGGACAAAAAATAATTGGAACTTGATGACACCTGCATCTAAAAGCATATTGAACACCCTACAAAGAAAGTAGAGCAGGTTCTACAGAATCAAGGTTGAGTAAAAAGTAAAAGACAAGGCAAAGAAAAACTAGGATGGCCTTCCATTCCGTTCAAAATTGAATTGGTAAGCCCTTTTTCACTTTTTTGCACTAACAAATAAAAATTCAAAACTATGAAATTTTCATGAAAATGTACAGACACATGACTTGGTTGATGTAACACTTAACAGCATATAGTTCTACAATTTGAAAAAGAGCTTCTCAGCCATATCAGGCATCTTTTTCAAAATTAAAAAAAGCTCACAATCTAATAAGTGAGTTGCTAGGCTGAACTATGAATGTAAAGGACTCCTGAGCTAAATCAATCCCTGAGGCTGCTTTGAATCAAAGGTAAAACTTCCTAACACAGGAATGCATACCTTATCATTGAGTCAAAATTAAAAGTAGAAGAGAAACGAGTTCACAAGCCAAAACAAGCATAACTGCATCAGAAATTTCTTGACTATTTTTTCCCTTTTTTTTATACATATGAATGGAGCAAAACAAACAAATGGCAAAGAGCCTGCTGGAATGTCATCTAGTATTGAGGAAGTCATTACAATAAAGGGTTGCACGTGATTTTTGTAACTTCTATCTTGAGATGTCTTATGACTTCCTCAAGATCTACTCATAATTTTTTTTCACTTATATCCCTTACATCCAGCACCCCCCCCCCCCCAAAGACAATTTAAAATTTCATTTACAATGAAAATTAAATTGGACTCACATACAATGAATTCTTATGTTTGTAAACATCTGCTACTCTCTTGTTAATTAATTAGATAAGGCTCTGCGACTAAGACAAAAGATTATTTGTTGATGTCATAATTGTCTCAAAATTCAGGTTCTTTTAGTTTTAAATTTTTCCAGCAAAACAAGGGTGTGCGCCATATCACAAAATCTCCTTATCTAAAAATGCACATCGTATGCAAAATAATCTAGTCTTATTCTAACAAAAACAGAAAATAAATCAGAATTTAGGATTCACTTATAGCTTGATTTTGAAAAAGGCAAAATTTTTTATAAATTTTTGTTCATTCATTTCACAACTGACAATTTCTTTCTGCATCATAACAAAATGCTTAATGCTATGAGCCTACATTTGTGAATCTCCGTTAATGTCTTTTTATTGTGCGCTTTTAAATTTACATAATAACACATTTACACTTATTAAAGGACGAAATGAGAAAACTTCAATTTACAGCATCCAAGTCTTTAGAGAATTACAAATTTTTAATGACAAAAAAAACAAAAAAACATGCTTGTGTCACAGCCTCATAATATTTTGGGCAAAACAGTGTAACAACAAGCAAACTTAGGAAATGTTATAAATAAAAAAAATTAACTTTTTAACAGTCTCTAAATTGTTAGGACCTGAGATCCTCCTACTTTCTTCAAGGAAAAAAGTCTTCTATAGAAGAAGTAGCTCAAGCACAAACACAGATAGTTGAAACTACTAAAAAGAAAAAAAATGAAAATGAAACCAGGTGAAAGCTATGCACAGAATAGAACAAAAACTTAGCACCAAACTCTAGAGATTAAAAAAAAAAAACAGCACAGTAAAGCTACTTTGAACACCAAGAGCAAATAACAATTGAGCTGGAATCTATGCTTTCACCAAACATGGGTTTTTGAATAATAAAAAAAACAAAACAACCGATTCTAATAATGATGTCAATAAATTCCAAAAGAATCTGATTCTGCACTTTTAAATTGAAAGTCAATGTATCATGTATCTAGTGTATGACTCATTCTCAAAAGGCCCTACCATTTTATGAACTGAGGGTGACATTTTCATTTTGTAAATTTACAGATAATGTGTGGTTTTTACTAGTGTCAGTAACCAAGGATGGAATAAAATTCTTCCAAAGACAGTTAAGCATCTTAATCTGAAAAGAAGGCTACCTAATCCCAACAGTGCTATAAATACAGTGGAAACTTAAAAAATTGAAGTCTGATTATTTAAATTTTTCATAAAACGAATTTTGCGATAGGTTATTTTTATCTCTTTGGTTTTATTAGAATTTGACTTATATCTCAAAGTCTTTCTGGTTAATTCTCTTAATTCGAAGTCGATAACACCCCATAAGGGATTACTAAAGTACTACGTGTACATGGGTGTCTCTGAAACTGCAAGCCAACTGAGTAGGAGGGAGCTGACACACTGAGAAAGAAGTGCCAGTACATGTTCCAACACCGATACTGGTAGCAATGTGTTACAGGGGAAAAGGAGAGTTGCTCGTTGCAGGCATAGAACATGCTCATTCAATGGGTCATACTTAGGTTCAGTTATGCAATTTTTTGTAAATCGAATACTCTTAATTCGAAGTTTTCATTCATTCCCATACAATTCGAGTTATGAGGTTTCCACTGTACATGTACTTAGACATAACAATAACCCAAACTTTGTCAGATTCATAACTTTGTTTTAAGAAACATGTACATGTATTTGGTTTTAACAGATGAAAAATTATAAAAGTTAAATCTATTCTAAAATACATGTATTCCTAAAAATTAACTGCATGTATTTACTCCTCAGTAGTAAAAGCAAACTGTGTCCGGGTCATGCCTAAGTCAATCATTGCCATAAGTTGTTTTTTTTGTTTAAATTAATACAATAAAATCATATTAATTAAAAAATAAATTCTCATTTTGGTTACTTAAGGTCAGTATCTGTTCACATCACACAGCAAATTTATATTTGAAACATCAAATTAAAAAAAAACAACAAAAAAACAAAACCCCATTTTATTTTTCAATGCTTTGTTGACATGAACCCTTTATGTATAATTATTGAAAGCAAGAATAACCAAAGGATAAGACAAGTAGTAACAGTAAGTGATAGTAAAAAAATTTGTTTATCTGGCTCATTTGCGACAAAAGTATTATACATTTTATACAGAACTGTGTATTTGCAAAGAAAAGTGCCAACCAAAAATAATCCCATTATTATATTAATTATTATACAAGGCAAATGTTCACTATCAAAACTAATAGCATGGGGAATTGGAGAATTTAAATTGTCATAAACTGATGGTGTTACTGAGATAATATATCATGTTCAAACTTTGTAGAGCCAAAATGACCAAAAAAAAATTATCCATTCCAGGGATATTTCTGGTCGCAAATTTGCATAACATATGTAATTAGATGTTTGATTCAAAGCATATTTCTTTAAAAAAGGCAAAAGTCCTTTACAGTGCATCACATACGTTATTTTGAGAAAATATATGACTTTCAAATAATTTACAGTTGAAAATCAAATCTGAAGACTGATAAAGAAATCTACTCGAGATAATTCAAGATCAAGTGGTAAGGTAACTAGAACTTTAAAAGACTTGCTACCAAAGGAAACCCTGTGAAAAAAATGCTTCATCAATAGAAGGAAGATCTGATTTCTAATGCTCAACTTCCATGAATGGACACAGAATTTAGTGCTTCTACAAGTCTTGCAAAATACATGTATTGCAGAAACACAACAAATTTCTGGAAAAGAGACTACCCAAAAAGTCATGAACTGAGGATTGAGTCCCAGGAAGAGTATGCAGAGACATAGTTGTACTTGAAGAAGGTAAATCTTCAGATTGGAGAAGGAAATACCATCTGCTGACATGGGAGGTGAAACAGGAGCATGGTTTATCAGCTAATGCAAGCTCCTGTTTTGCAAAATTATAAAGATCTTGAGCAGACTGAAGAACATGCTGCCTAGCTTTTACTGCCCAGTATGCTGCCTGTTTCAAAACTCTTCCAAAGGAATTACATGGATTTTTCCTGTAGTGTGTTCCAAAGAAACATTCTCAACATATTACACGTGGATGCACAGTGTGACTTAAGAATATATATCTAAAAAAGACAGACTGAGGTTGGTCCTGCCGCTGGCAAAGACAATACTCCACAAAATTTAGCACAATACCAGCCAAGACTTCAGAGATACTCTTTGTAAGAGCAGCAAACAGTTGAAATCAAGCATCAGAAGGTTTTCAAGTTCTTCCTTGAGCTCATCTTTCAGGGTTTGCATATTGCCCTCTTACACATTAAGTCCAGTTAAGATCCTCCATTTTTCTTACAGACCTTCTCCCAACAATGCCACTTTTTCTTCTCCCCACCAGCCTAAACCTGATCGGGAATTTATCAAAATCAACGCTATTACCCTCACAATATAAGTTACACTCAACAAGCTAATTAGTCTGCTGATCTTACACTGATGTGGGGCCACCTTGTTAAAAGATTTGACACAAGATTTAAGCAAAGTTCACAGATTTTTTGTGTGTGAATAATCTCACATTTCTTGCCTTGCACCTGAAAAATGTCTTGAAAACAAGATTGCTGTGCTTTTTGGTAACAATCTTCTTTGCTGTGGGATGTTTCGTTACTCCTATCTTTACTGGAATCAATTTTGACCTCTGTTCTAAGTTTCCTATAATAACATGCTAGATTTCTCTATCTTTCTCTGCATGACAGCCCTGCACTTCTGTTGAAAAAAAACTATTTTCCTCTACTTTCTCTCTTTACTTTTGGCATCTGCACAGCTGGAGTAGCAGGAGCTATCCTTTTAGCTTCTTTCTTCTTGCGGGCCCTGAAAAGAGAGATATTTCAAATCAGAACAAAGTTTTCTACTTAAATTTTGAGATATTAATCAAACAGTCTACAAACCCATATCAGTCTTTTTTTTCTTTTGTTAGTGTGCATTGTTTAAGAGCCCTATTTTGAGTCATTTAATACATCCAATAAAATTTTTAATACTTAATCCATGAATTTCTTACTTTAGTTCATTATCTTATTCAAATTCCACCACCCATTATTTTCAGCTTTTATTCAGTCAGTGTATAACTGCAAGAATAAAGGAGTGAGAAGGGCTAAAGAAAAACTGCAAAAAGCGACAGAAGTGAAAAACAATATTAATTTTTCTAATGTGCAATTCTGCCCTATCTTTGAAAAATGACCTTTTATGTATTTTACAAAATAATTTATTCTTCATAGTAGAAATACCTACCACAACTTAAGATTTGCAATTTTACGTACATGTTAGTTAGCATTTGATTCCCCATTTTTACGCCCAAGGTATTTTTTCTCTAATCATAAAACAAGTACAGGATACAATTATTCAAGTAGAATTGAATTTTCAAAGCTTAAAAAAACTATCAATTTTGGTCTTAGCCTTTTCACAGTATTTAAATGATATTAGGTACAATATTATCGACATCATTTCAATATGCCTAGTTAATCTGTACAGGCTAGTATTTCTGAATCTGTAAATGTAAGAGTGAGATAAAAGATTTCTTAAGAGGTTAGTTTTGATTAATATCACTTTAAGAAATAAGATTTAACAAGCTACATTTACCACTGCAACACCACTATTAATATTTTTACATTTATCAGAATCTCTTAAGAATTTGAACTTACCGATAAGCTCTGTTTCGCAGTTTAGCTTTCTCATTGGATGCCATCCTTTGCTCTGGTGTCATTGCTTTTCGAAATTCTTTTTTCTTTTCTGCCTCGCGGCGCTTGTATTCTATAAATTTTAGAGGGTTTGACAACAGTTGAGCTCTGTAACGACCATAAGCTTCCTTTTTTTTAATCCATCGCTCATTGAAATAAGGCAATGGTTCCAGCAGGAATCTGGGCCGTTTAGCCCTTCGAGGTCGATTTGGAAATAATTTTTAAACTAAAGCCCAAATTCTAATTTCACATCTGGTTTCAAAGAAAATTGGCCCTCTCAGAGCTAGTTTTACTTGGCCCACCCAATAATACATCTTTAAACATTATATTATTATTATATAATATATCTTATTAAACATTGTTTGAATATCATTAATCAGGTTCCAGTAATAATATTCTTAATTAAGTGTTTAAAACTTCTTAAACTTCCTAGTTCATATTAAATTTTGCTTCATCCAATATAGATCAGGCCTAAGTTATTGTAAACACAAAACAGATACACATACATGTAACATAGATCTGGGCTAAAACTGGACCTTACCTAGATCTTGAGCTAGTACATCTAGTGATTCTAAACTGCATCATTTTAAAAGCATTCAAATTAGTAGTTATTAACTACAACAAAAGTTATCTGAAATTAAAGTCTTTTAAAAAAAATAAAAACCTTAATAACTTAATGAGTTGATTTAAAATTAAATATCAAAGCTTTTTAGGTAAACATTTATACACTTCACACCAAAATTAAGAAGTAACAAATGATATAAAACTATAAACTGTGACAAATCAATTATTCCATGACTCAAATTTGATCTGTGTCATATTGTTTTTGGTTACACCTTAGATCAGACTCATGATTTGTAATAGTATTATGATATTATGTCTTAACAAGTAGTGAAGTATGTCACCAGTTAAATCGAACATTTAATTACCGTATTCCCTCCATTAGTAGCGCCATCTCTAATAAACGCACCCCCCCCCCAAGCAACACTTAAAAAACACCACTTTCGAGAACAAAAGATTCTTATTAAACTCAAAGACAAAACATTTATTAAGCAATAGATCTGATGATAACAACAGACAACACATGTAAACAATGAATGACTATGATACTGCAATTGTCATCTCAAATTGGGGATGTCAAAGTCAGTACTAAGGCGTCTGAGGTTAATGTCCTGGACTATTGCAGTCCTCGTAGTCATCGGATTCGAATGACGCGTCGCTTTCTTCACCCAACGATGGCACTGTAAAACTAACAAGAGAGGGGGGAGGGCGGCGACGGCGGCACTTTGTCTTTGAAGAAAGTCATCCAAAACATTCCATTAGACGCACCCCACCCCTGTCTCCATTTTCAAGCGCCCGGCGCTACTATTGGAGCGAATACGGTAGCTGTTATTAAAACAAAATAATTAACAATGTGGTAAAGTAGCTTGCTTCACCAAAGTTAGTAAACTATTACTTAGATGTCTTGTTTGACATCGCTAATTTTAGATGAGCCTTAGACTTTTAGAGGAAATCATGAAGCTTGTGCCACTAAACATTTTGTCAAAATTGCCAGTGTACAGTTAAATAAATTTGCATGTGAATGCTATCAATGATGAAATATGATTCATCATTAATAGTAAATTACAAACACCAAAAATAATAATAATAATAATAATAATAATAATAATAATAATAATAATAAGTTAGTCACACTTATGCCTCATTCGTGTTTGGGCAAATCTGCTCTGAGAATAACACAAAAAATCTTCTTCTTTGGAAAGTTCTTTGTTCTCCAGTGGGCATTATCAGGTTTCTTTAAAAAATATTTTGGTGGGTGACAAAGAAAAGTAATCAGTCTTAAAAGAATGCATGATAGTTACAATCTTAGACATAGTGCTATGGCATAGGTAAAGAAATATGGATATTAAGAAACAGACTTTTATTTTAAGCTCAGCTGATAAAAGTTTATATGATAATATAGCTTCTTAAGTAAAGAGTAAAATATGATGCATGGCAATTTAGACTATCCAGTTTGGAAAAAAAATATCATGTTGAGCCTTTTATTTGAACAGGCCATGGTGAAATAATGTATTGTAAACATCTTATTAAAGCAGTAGAATATTAATTTTATCACAAAATACCTTTTTTTTCCCCCATCAATGATGATTAACTTTAAAAAATTAAGCTCTTTAATCCATCTTTTGGTAAAGTTAATCTCCATAATTATCTCGAAGAATAAATTAGACAAAAGCTGGAGGGCAAAGAAAATGATCACCATATAGTGCAACAAAAATATGCAAGAAGAAAATTTCTGTTTTGAACATTTCACAAAAAATTCAGAAAACAAATTTATAAACACTGTGATACTGTTGAAAATAAATCTTTATTATCATTTATATACATATACATACATACATATATATATATATATATATGTACAAAATATTAAAATTAAAAAAAATATGCAAAAGCTGCATTTTCTTTTTAAATAGAGCTACTACAGTTACATTATTAGTATAAAATCATACATGATTGATTGGCACCTTTTGAGAATGTGTCACATATAAAGTATCTAGTCCTTTATAATCTTCAAACCAAAGTATTTTAATTGCCACCCTTTTAAGTCCAAATGAATGCTAATAATATCAAAACAACAGAAGAAAGTGAGTGAAGGAGTGTAAAAAACAGATATTCTAACTAAAAAAGACAGCCATGATTATGAATAGACTATGGAGCAATCACTGAGGTGAAACTGACAACAATTTCAAACTGATGCAAGAATAAGATGAGCTGCACCATGTGCAAAAGAAGTGGACCAAAGTACAAAGCAACAGTAACTTGATTAAATAATTTATAACACTAAAGTACTGGTGGTCTAAAAAAGCAATCAAACTTTGAAGAAGAAAAGTATTTTTGCTGATGGATAAGGCCTTTCAATCCTGAATGCCCATTTGAATCATTTAAAATCATTGAAGGATTTTAAACCATAGAAAATCAAATAACAAAAAACATCCTGCCCCATATAGTTTTGATGCTTGATGCTTTAGATGTAATTCTTGGAAACTGTGGGAGTTGATTTGAACTCTAGATCTACCTGATGATCTGAGACAGTCAAAATTTTCTTTTCGGTAATTTACAGTGCTGGATCACACAAATATAGGACTCTAAGTCTAAGTTTTGAGTCCCAAAAACTTGGCAAATACCATATGAACAACATAAATTAAAAAAATAAATCAGTATACTTACGTGAAGCACCAAACATAGCTTGCATGTCTTCATCCTCATCATCAATTTCAATGACTTCAAATTGACCGGAACTGGTACCCTCTCCACAGTCAGGGTATTCAGAGTATGAAGTTTCTTCAGCTGCAGTGTCATACTCCACAGCAGCATTTTTACTACTTGTAGCTTCTGAATCATCTTCACCAATGTTTGTATTAGACTCATATGTTTCATGAGCATTGTTCGAAGCGTCATCTTCTCCAGCTGCAGATGGAGATTCAGGATTAGGAAAAGGTGTCTCAAAGCTAACAGGTTGATCAGTAATAGGTATTTGATCACCACTCTCAGAGGATTGTACTTTGTCACTACTCTCTTGATTGTCTTGTGAAGTTGGTTGTAAGAAAGTACCCTTAAAGTCATTATTTTCTGAGGATTCTGTTTTGGTATTTGTTACCGTTTCATTATCTATGACAGGTTTGCCATCAGGATCACTTTTAATATTAACACCCTCTAAATCAGAAGCACAACTGTTTAACTGTTGTCCAGAGTTCTCAGAATGAGGTGAAGTCTCATCACTTTCTTCAAGTGTTTCTTTTTTAATATTAATTGCTGAGCTTTCACCATCACCAATTTGGTTTTGGTTGACTGAAGCGCTATGCTCTTGGTATTGCTGATGTCTGAGGTTACCAGAGTTAAATGTTTCATCAGGCAATCCTTGAGATGACACTGGCATAGAAAACTGAGCAGAAGAACTTGAACCACTGTGCATATGCCTTGGCCGTTTAGAACCACCGCGCAATTCAGCACCATAACCTCGTTTTTGAGCACCCCTGTGAAAATGTGCCCCATGGTAGCCAGATCTACTCCAAGAACCATGGGAAAATCCTCGAACTCTGTGGTAAGGAGAAGCTGTATGTGACTGACTTCCGAAGTGAAGAACTGGTGAACAAGCACCATCACGAGTTTGTTTCGGTTGATCCTTTTTAGCCAAAAAACTATTGCTGACAAATGTCATAGAGTTGTTCGTACTCTTTGAAACTTTTTCATTGAGGACATAATCAACTTTACTGCCACAATCAATATTCACATTGATATAACCAACAATCTCTACTCCTGAATCAAAATCCATGCAACCATGACAAAGTGCTTGAAGCGATTTGCTCAGGCTAGAAATAAATCTGTTTGCCACTGTCACATCAAATGGTAGATCTGGCATGATGATGTACTGATTCTGAAAAATATATTAAAAAAAGATTTTTTTTAGAACCATGAGATAAAGTATTCTTTCCTGTGAGTTCCATGGTTTCTTTTAATTCTAAAGAAAAGGACTGTGTATGGAGTTTAAATTTCTGAAAAAAAAAGAATTTACAAGGAAAAAAAAGATTGATTGTCAGATTATTTTCTTACAAAAATGTTTGATTGTTTACATTCAGGTAAAATATTATACAATAGACACCCTAGCCTTTTTTCCTTGCTAAAAGTTTCCTTTTCACATACATAGCAATTTATTTAAAGCTTTGCTTTTCATATTTTTATATTTTTCTTTCACCAACAACTGTTCCCTTACACTATGCAATATTTGCAGAGGTATCATATAGCTTCAGTGTGCAATTATCAAAATTGTAACACCAATTTATACGACTCAATGAAGGAAATATTTAATATATAATACAGAGAAAAAGGATATGGAGGTAATTCCTAGAGTATGATATAGGAGTTGTGATTGGATTTTGCTCTTGTAATACCACTATCCCAAATTCATACAGCTCAAAGAGGAAAATATAACTTTATACATTGAAGGGAATTTGTGAAGTCAATGGTGAAGATGAAACATTCTTGACCAACAAAATTTATTAACATTCTTGTAAGAAAAAGGAATCTTTTTAGCACACAAAGAGTTTACAAAATTGTAATTTTATCCCACCAGCCATTCGGCTCTACAGTGTAACTTGAGAACCACAGAAGGTGCCGTTAGCCAATGTGCTGGGAATTGCCCAGCTAGCCGAATGTGAATTTCTTCCCATCGCTTCGTGATTTAATTGTGTTACCTTCTTCAATGAAGATTATATGTGCTCTGCAATTTGCGTGAAATTGTGCCCTTTAACTCACTACAATTTTTTAAACTGTAAACATGCATTTTTACTTGCAGTTACTGTTAACCAGTGTTACTTATTGCTGAAAAATCGACCATTTCCGCAGTTATTAGTTGATCTTCAGGAATGGAGGTGTGCATTATTGCCCTCCCTTGTTGTTGATCTAACCATTAGCTATGCATAGTTTATTTTGTTATTAGTGTTTAGAAAGTGTAATTCTTCCAAGTGGATGTATACAAGTACAAATGAGTTATGTTCGAAAGTCTGGCTAACGGCAACTCCCACGGTTCTCAATTTACAACTCTGTTCCTGACCACTGTTTCCATAAAATCGGAAACAACCATCACCTTACGAAGGTAAGCCTCACTTGTTTCGATAATTTTCTTGCATGAGCATCTCTAAGTCAGTATTTCATTTCAAAATAGAAGTCTCATTGGTCACATGTACCTGCCTTAAGGTGGGTAACGTTTGGGGTTTTTTTTAATTACCCTGCTGCTAGGTTAAAAATTGTCCATTTTGTCAAATTAATCTTTGGAACCTTTGTTCACCACCAAGCTGCTATATGTACCATGAAAAAAAAACTTATGAAAAAGCTTGGAAACTATTTTTATCCCAAAATGGTCAAATCACCCTGGCTATAAACTCATTTTTTTATACTACTGTTACAAACAGAACTTATGAAGAAGTAAATGTTCATTTTTATAGAAAACAATTACTGCAAATTTCTGTGAAATGCTGTGAAACAGAAGACATATACCTCAACCTAGTTTAAATCCTTAGTCCAGGCTCTAGTCTAGTGAAAATTTGGAGAAAAATTTTGAGAGGACTGCCCAACAAGTACAGTACGGAGTACCCCTATCATACTAAAGAGGTGTTTGTTTAATCAGGCTATAGAAAAAGGTAGGGCTTGTTTTTTTCATGGGTAATAAAGAAGAAAGAAATTTTAAAAAATTATAGCATCTCCAATCACATCTTTAACTAAACCAATGTATCTAATCAAAACTGCTACCGAAATTTTGAACCACGAAATCCCCATGAATAGATCGTAGGACTAAATCCAGCATTTTGACTTAACTCAATCCCACCTATACCGCCCGTCATCGCCCGTATGGACCACTATATTGTGTACCTATATCGCCCGTCATCGCCCGTTTACTTTCACTTTCTGAGTGTCTACTTTCTTTCCTTATAACTACCGGAAATCTCGTGCAAACCGCGTTTACGTTTAGAGGACATTTTAGACTTTATTTTGGTTAGTTTAGTTTCGTTTTCGGGCTAAATTTAGATCTTTTTTTTTTTTAATGCAGTTCGAAATTGACTGTGTTTGTCCGCGATTTCAAGGCCTAGGCTAGATCTAAACTTTGAATTAGGATAGATGATCACTAAAATCATCTCAGGGATGCTATAGAAACCATTTATTTTGGTTATCTTCATGGTTATCCCTACAAACAGCATAAAATAATGACCTTTGTCCATTTGACATCGTGAGTAAGATTGTGATGTTGAGATGGTGGTGAAGTGGGATGTTGATGGTGAAAAAATGAAATGGTGGTGGAGTCAGCCTGAAGTGAAGGAGAAGTCTCAAAAAATTGGTTTACTATCATGAAACCTAGCTTTATGAAAAATTTAACATCTCTAGTTTTTCTTAACAATTTATTTTATAATTTTATCTTGTTTTGTTTGACTGTAATATTTTTTTAAATGTATAGATCTATTTTTTGTACGGAGTTACGTCCCTTCTCTTAGGGTCAGGGCTTTACCTAAGCTGGAGTTATTTAGGTGGGATTGAGTTAAAAAGCTGGTCAAATTTTCGACTCCATGAACTTTCTAAATAGGCCTTAGAGCGAAAAATTCACAGAGGGAAAAAAATTTTCTGCAAAATCTAATAAAGATTTCATTAAAATTCTTTGTGTTATAAATGTGAAAATAAACTTTCCTTAAGGCTTGTGTTGCACACGGCTGTTAAAGATCGGCATTTTAGTTTGCCTGTCGCACCCGTGGAGCAGCCTGTAACCTGATCCGGTCATGAGGTCAACCACCTCGGCAGAACAGGAGTTCCCCTCTCCTCGCAAATCTAGTTATTAGATCTAATTTTCACACCAAAACAATGGAGAACTTCAGTTCATACATGAAAAGAAGTACAAAAATCATATAATTTGTTAAATCTATATTTAAACAATACAAACAAATATTTTCCCTCTTCGTTTCATTTAATTGATGGAGTTGTTGAGCATTTTAACAAGTACATGAATCTGGAATAATCTTTCGGTGGTAACCCTTTTTACGGAATATTTTCCAAAAAGTGAAACAATTTTTGAGGATGAAATTTTCACAGAATCTCATGTATATGTTGAACTGAACACCCACCAAAGGGCATTAATTTAGCGAAGAGTTCTCCATTTTCAAGTCGTGCAGGTTTGAGTTATGATAGTTCACTTCTTAAAGCGCTGCTATGGTGTTTAGATATAAATTAATGAATATAAATAACGATAGAACAGTGTAGTACAAGGTCTAGAGCGTCAATATATATGAGAGAGACCTGACCTTAACTATTATCAAAGAAAATGAAACATGTAGAGTTGCATATATATTCGCAGTCTTTCTTTACAGGTAAGTCATAGGCTTTCTTTGCCTTATGTTTTTCAATCGGCAGGGCTTGCGCTATGAGCTCTGTCTCCCTGTAATATTTTTAAGCTTTTATAACTTCCTTCAAACCTGTGACGCCTAAGTACTTTGAGTTAACTTACGTCAGAATACTATTAACATAATGATAATAATTGTAAAATTTTTTTTTTGATTACCTGAAATGATTGTGCACACCAAAAGTTAGTAACGAGCTGTTGACAAAGTCTTGACAGTAAGAGAAACTTTCGATTGTTTCCTCTGTTTGCTAGTTAAGGATCTATTACCACAAGGTGTGCAAACTTCATGGAGTTTTTCATTATGTTCATATTCTAAGTGCTGCTCTATATTTAACAGTTTCGGTTTGAAGCTGATAAGGTAGATCTATAATGCAGTGTGTTATTTACGGGTGCAGACCCCACGGCGTCTCAGCCATGATACTTTAGCTGCACTGCCTCTTGTAACCTGAGCCCTCTTGACCTAGCTTGACCTCGGGTGATGACCGGGTCAAAGCAGAGCCTACAGTCTTGCTCTCTCAACTCGCGTATTAGTTAAAGTTAATGATAATCTTTTTTTTTATTTCCTATCCTGCCAACTTAACTTGTACCTAAATGAAATATTTATATATTAAAGAAGAGAAGCAGCTGTGTTGTAGGAACAAAAAAACTACAGAACTGAGATGCATAGTTTTATTATAGATTACCCGTAAACAGGGCACTTTTTCTACAGAGTTAAGGACGAAATTGATAGTTAAATCTTGCAATTATAACAAAACCTGCCGATGAAAGTTTTAGAAATTTAGATGTGTAATAAACAACATATTCAACATTAAACTCACCAAAAATTAGGCTGTTGACATAAAAAGTTTCTGAGTTATTCCAGTAAACAGTACTTGGGGTGTAATTATACTCCGTTATTTGGCACAGATTTACAGGATGTTTGTGTTGAGAGTTTCCTGCTTACAATTTTCGAATGGTATGCATCCTTTTCAGGATGGTGTGAAAATAAATAATAATATCTTATCACAGTCGCGATTTTTTAATGAATAAATTAATAAGTCAGGTGCGATGGGATTTTATATATATATATATATATATATATATATATATATATATATATAAATAAGTTAATCAGGCGCAATGGTTGAATAAATAAATGTACAGGATAAAAATATATATATATATATATCACAGTCAGGTGTCTTCGCATTGAAGAGCTGGAGCAATTTGCAATAAATGGGCAGACAAAATATGTTTCAATCTGTCTAGTTCGTTTGGGATGCCAAAGGCCCGTTCTCTCTCTAATTTCGATATTGCCTGATGGTTCAGCTCTGTTCCTTGCTCTCCCAGGAGCCCCAACTCGAATGTTTGTTGTCTAATGTATGGGATGCAATGTCTCTCTAATAGATGCTGTTTGGGGATTACTTTTTGGGAAAATGTTTTTCTGTAGATGGACATGTAGGTGTCTATAGAAGATTGAATGTCTGGTAAATAACTGTGTTCAATGGGTTTTGTGTGAGAAATTGCTTTGTGAACATTGCTGAGAGCTGTGTTTAAGCTGTTGAAATGTAACTGAATTAAGTGTGCTTCGTCAACTATGATTGGATCGTAAGTGCATGCTTGAGTCTGTGTGACTATCTTATTTGTGAGGTCCCTGTAGACACTGGGGTGTAAGTATTTATGACAGTGGTTAGTTTTGTGTCCATCTACAAATGGGCACCATTAATTTTGTCTTTATTTAAGCTGTACATCGCACGAGCGTTTTGAATAGAAATGTCTAAAAAATCTTTTTTAGATTCGTTATGCTTAAGTAGCACTTGACACACGAGTACTGTGAATGAGTGTCTTCAATGTCATTTTTAATGTTCAGATCGTAAATTAAGAAAATATCTCCAGAAAGAGCACAACACAAGTGGCTCCTACTATTGTGCTTTTGTTGTTTTCTCGTCACACGCAATCTAGCACATATACGACACAGACCGTTAACAATAACATTGTTTATATGAGTCTCTCTGGAGTCTTGCATAGTTGGTAAAAGCCTTTATTTAAAAAGTTAAATTAGTTTATAAGATATGCTGTCAACAGAAAAAAAATTACATCTTCGTAAAGCTATTATTTTGAATTTTCCTATGGCCGAGAAACAAAGTTTATTCATCGTGTGGAATTTTTATAATTAGCCTTAAAACTTACTTAATTATGTTTTCAATATTCAGTTTAAAAAAATATATACTCCTAATTCATGAACATCTCACACTCGCAATAATTAAGTTAGAATTATCAGATTTTCACGAATATATTGAGGAAAAACAGGGAGTTGTGGAGAAAAAACAAATATAATCCAGTCTTGAGTAGTTGCAAAGCAAGAACTGATTAAAATGCTGAAAAATTGCATGGTTTTATTGATAACCGGCCGAGACATGCAGCACCAAGCTATAACAGTCGGGCCGTGCACCTGACCTCAGGTCACCTGTCAAGGCGGCACTGATTTATGGCAGTAGGGCCATCTCTAGCGCTCAACTAAAGTAGAGCGAAGAAATAGAATTTGCTACGCCGTGACCCGAGCGTGTGCAATTATTTAAAAAAATCATATAAAATTATTGAAAAACTCTTCGCACTTGAAGTTTCACATGTTTCTTATATTAATCTATTAAATATAGGGAATTAATTTTTAGGCGATAAAATTGTTTCACTTTGGAAATATTCCTAATAAACTGAAGTGTAACGACAATTAAGACTTTTTTCAGTTGTTTTACTAGATGTAAAAAGATTCACCTGTACCATGTAAATACGTTATAATTAAGAGATAAAAAATATAGCGTTGTACTCAGAAAAATTTCAGCTTTAAATGAATATATGTTTGATATACTTGGTATTAATGAGGCCAGATTTATTGCCATGTAAAAGCAAGTAAAAATTCTCAATATTAATTTAACGGCAGTGCACCCTCACACACAGTTGTAGCCTGCCTAACAGTAGATTGATCACCGATCCGCCCACTAACTGCGGGGGTCTGAGGTAGGGCCTGGAAGCAAACTTAGTTGCCGCTTTTTGGTCTATTTTAACAGCCTTGTGCAGTGTTGTGATTTGTGAAGCTTTCAGTTATTTTTTTTTTAACTGAAAGGGTGCCAAATCACGGATTAAGATCTAACTTCTAAGGGTTAAGTAACATAATTTTCCATTAAACAATAACTTTAATCCATTTAAGATGTTAATTAATGTTAGTTTCATTGATTTGTGGAAAAAAAAAAGAACTTCAAAAATAGGAAAAATACGGTAATTAATCAAGGTGTGCGAAACTTTTGAGACTTTTCCATCCCTGACCCCGAAGTCAGAATTCCTATTTTTTCAACCTCAAATACAATGCAGTTGAGGCAAAGGGCTCGTTTCCACAACTATTCAGTCTTAAGAGAACATATATTAAAATATATTCTCTGTACGAAACAAGCAAAATTTTGATGTTTCAGCATATTTTTATGAGATTTATAAAAAAAAAAAAAAAAAAAAAAAAAGAGAAGCAAAGTACATAAATGAAAATTTTAGGTCAGCGACCTTGATCTACATTTATAGCCTCTATAGGTGCCTTGTGCTAAAAATTTTTACAGATTAGAATTCCTGAAAGTCTAAGCTAAAATTTGATACATATAACATATGTTCCTTAGACATGTTTCAAAAATTACAAATTTTGGCCCTTTTAAGTAAATGGTCCAGGCCTCTTTGCATTTTCAGCCCTACCCTTTATTGAACAATTCCTGCTTTGTGCATTAACTAGATCTGGGTAGTCTACCCTGAGAACAACAAGTCACAGGCCTCTCGTTGGGACTCCTTACTCATAGCAGTCCCGACTCTGTAATATATATGGCGGACATTGGATACTGAGGGCATCAGTTAAATAATGACTAGATCTAGATCTAGTCTCGAGTTCTCAGTCGATTAAAGGAATAACATTAAGAGTAAAAAAATAAGAAAATTATTGAAGAAAATATGGACGTGTTATTCTATTTGTTTTGCCTCTTTCCCCCCAATATCCTACCCAATAAGGCTGCCAGATAAACAAAAGAGCAGTGACCACAAATTAAGGAAAAAAAGACAGATACACAGACAGGCCCTTCTGAATGTCCCGTGTATTTTCGTAATTTTCCCGTGCTGCCATAACTGTTTTGGTCAAAGAACGTGGGAGCTGCATTTATCCTATGTTGTAAACAATGGTGTTCTGTTGGAATATTGTCTGAAAAAGTTTCCTAAAAACTGATAATCATTTATTTTCATAAAAGATGCACATTTTTTAAAGTTTGCAGAATTATTTTTAACGCGTTACTGTCTACAAGGTTAAAATATATAAGAGATGAGATCATTGTGGGCGTTTGTGAATGTTGATGCCTGCTGGTTTTATTTTGTTCAGATTTTTCTTGTTTCGAAAATTTTGCAAGGTGCCGATTACAATTTCCCTATATCTTACAGTAGAAGCTTTACATTTCTTGTTCATGCCTATACTTAAAGTTGCAATGCCAATCCAAAATTTCAAAGCTGTAACATTTACCTACTAATGATTGGAAGTTATAAAGCTTGCTCTCAAAAGAAGCAAACTTTTTAAATTTTGAGAATCGGTCCAGAAAAAAAAAAAGTTATGAGGATTTAAGTAAGCCAAAAATGTGTATAGGTGTAAAGAGGAATAAATGGTCCAAAAAATGGACCTCTTTGGTGCTTTGTTTTTTGTTGTGAAGGAAGTTAAAACCTCCTAATTTCTTTATTTAGCAATATATTTTCATGAAATTTGACATTTAAGTGTATTTTTTTATATAGAATCATAATTTGTCAGAGATAATTTAGACAGTTTTGTTTCTAAGGGTCAATTTTTGCATAAATTAGCATAAATTACCCCCTAATCCAAACTCGCGTTCCTTTATTAGAACGTAAAACCTCCCTAATTCCCATATTTACGAAGATATTTCAATAAAATATTTCAATAAAGTATAATACATGTATCATTTAGTTTCTTACTTCGTTAAAAGAAATATAGCATTCATATGCATTAGTTAATGTATGCATAAATTAGCATAAATTACCGTTTTATCATTTCTTTATGTAATTTCAGAAATTACCACCTCCAAAATGTTCTTATCATAAGTATCAACCAAGGTGGTTTAATTGTATTTTTGTTTTGTTTCTTAATTTGCTAAAATCAGCATGGTAAGTTTATGCATAAATTACGCTGATGACATAAATTATCTTCCATTCTACACTTGCTATGTAGAAATAAGTGCCATAATTTGCGACCCAAACCCCTGCAGGTAACGTTAGTCTAGAGCCATCCTTGCACATCTGAATCCATTATTCGTGGAATCAGGGCATTCATATTTTTCAACAAGAGCTTCTTTATCCATATTGAGGATGTTTAAAAAAAAAAAGAAAAAAAAAAAAAAGGAGAAAATTCATAGAAGCTCGTTTCAGATACTGAGAGATAATACAATGTTCATTGAGCGTTTCTTATCCTTCAACTTCCTACATTCGTGGGACTTGGTACACGTACCTAATTAGAATAGTAATAATAGCGTGATTGCTCATGGAATCATCCCAGCCTCAATGAGTTAGTTATTTGAGTTACAATATTGTATTTGGTTACTGAATCAGCCATATAACAGAATGCTCATTTCACATTTAACAGGATTTATCAGATCAGACTCAATGCCCAACCTCCCCGCCAAGAGCTAGATCTAGATCTAGATCTCACACGAATAGTTAGAAACCACCAATTAAATATAAGCTAACTTTGTAGATAAGATGTTATCTTCATACGAAAAGCATACTTAAGAAACAAAAACTCTTTATAGATGTACAGGCAACTGCAAATGTACCACTATTTATTTTTTTTTCCTTAAAAGAAAACAAACTATTCGTTTTAAAAGCGGAGAACAGTCCCCATATTATAGATGCACTAATGGATTATTTTAAACTGAATACTATAGGGGATATAAGTTAAGTCAACATACTACTCCAAGCGCTTTGAGAAAAAATTGTTGGAAAGAAAGTCATGTTTCTAAAGTGCTACAGAGTTATTAAAAATAGAATGAATACTTCATGTTTTAATAGCATTTTCATGTTTCAAAATCCGATAGCTATCTATTTTATTTACGTAGATCTACCCCAAGCACCCCTTTGCAAGCCATTATTAGAATAGTGGCAATCCAATAAGATAAACTCGTCTAACCCAGTTCACATGCTCTCGACCAATGAGAGAAGCGCTCTTAGCCATGTGACGTCACAAATCAAACTTCAGTTTGTGCGCTACACCAAAGGCTTAGCAGGCCGGCTCGTCTTGAATGTCAAGTGTCATTACTTTGAGAGGGTGGGTGTCTTTCAAAGACGAATACGAGAAAATACGCGGAGAAAAAGTAATGTAAGTAAGTAAAAATTGCACAAGAAATGTTAAAAAATTATCTGTCCAAAGACGAAATGCGTAGTCCCATTAGTTTTAGAGAGCTGCGAACGAAAAGAAAAAACTCGTTCATAAACAACACTTCCAGACGGCCGATCAATACCGTTTTACCGCAGAAGTATAGAAGAATATCTTTTCTGATTGTACACCAAGTTTCATCGCGATACGTTAAAAAATGACGCTGTACTTAAAAATTTAAAACGGCAACCGCTGCTTAATCTCGGTCCATTTTTTTGCCTAGGTCTACGGGCCGCCGCGCACTGAATTTTAGCTAGAGTTGTCTAGCCTGCGGACGTCGGATTGGCATTGCTACTTAAAGATAGGTTTGGAGTGAAATTATAGAAACACAATTCAATTGATAAAATATTACAGTGCTTTAAATGTTAAAAAAACATAACAAACTTGAGGGTTGGTCTGCCTTCAGCTAACTATACTCTACTACTAACATCTTTAAAATTTCAATATATTCAAAATTAGACAATTGATCTGTCATAGGTTAGATGTATATCTACGATATTGTGCCACTAATGCATCAGATAGGCCAGGCATTAATTCGCTAAATAATTATTGCCTCACAATATTCAGAATTTACTTCGTAATTCGCTAGATCTAGCTCTAGTAAGTTCAAGTAAATGGATCAAAAGTCACTGCTTCGGGCGTTTTCATCAGACCCACTAGATCTAAATCTAGATCTATATGGAAAGAATTGAAACCAGATGCATTTTTTTTATAATGAAGTACTGGTTTTAAATTTACAGGGTAAGTTTGTGGATGTCGCATATTATTTAAATGTTAATTTTTTTTTTTTTTTTTTTAACTATGATAATGAAATGTGATCGTTTGCGTAATTTCGTAAGGTCTCAGTCTCTAGCGGAAAGGCATCGATTTCAGGCCATGATTCAAATAAAAAGACATAGTTTCTCGATTTTAGTGAATTGAGAAAACTGTGGACTTAAATCACGGTAAAAAATTAGCCACACTAACTGTAAATTTTTATATGGGCCATGTACAATGCTGGTGGGGTGTCCCTTTCATGCTTGTCATAGAAAGGAAGATTGTTGTGACCAAAAGTAATGTCGCACGGCCTTAAAGACTGCAAAACCAAGGACAGAAAAATTGAAGTTTTTGGCTCAGTCGAGACATCTGCGTTTCTCATTAACCTGTGGCCGGAACCGCAATGGGTTAGTCTCCTTGCTTTTCGGATCTGTCTTTGTCAACATATTTTCACTGTTCTGGTCACCACTAGACATCTAATACTGGCACTGGGGATCACCCGATCAATTATCAACAGTATGTGATACACTAGATCTTAAAATTGAATTTACTAGAGAAATCTAGATGTACTCTTGGTCTAAAATAAGGGGGGCGAATATTTTGCATGCTCTATTGTTGCGATGATGGACAGGTCCAATTGGCTCATTATAATATAGATCTAGGCCTAATGCATTCCAAATCCAATTTAGATCTAGACATACTTTTACCTACATTTTAATAGTCTTGGGCCCTGCTTCCCTTCTTTATTAGAAGAATCTTTATTTAGATTCTAGGTATAAAGCCTTGTGCCGTAGTGTACGAAGACCAGATTCAGCTTCTTAGTGTAGCATTTTCAGCCGTTGGTAATGGCGTCTAAGCGTCGGATAAAGAATAAATTCCATGACAGAATCGAGATGCAGTTTTCGATTCTTTAGATTCTCTACAGCGAATCGAAATGTTGTTCCATACTCAGAAAAGTATCATTCGATACCACCTGATTTTGGCCCCCTTAGATTTGAAAATTTGCAGAATCAAATCCCAAACTATGAACGAAAAAAAATATGAAACAACATACTTTTTAAAAAATGCAACATGGGGGGAAAAAATCAGTACCAACAAAGTTAGGAGTGCTCGCTCGTTTCTCGAATCTCCACTGCTTGCATGGGGTAAGCCATTCAGTGAGTTTGCTTATAGAAGAGTTGGCTTGAATGCAACTTTTCGTGGGCAGAGTTAATCTGTTCGTAAGGAGCTCAAACTTCTTATGTTCTATGAAAATGATCATTTCAACCACTAAGTTGACTTGTTATGCATTTTTTTGTGTTTCCCTAAGCTTCCCGAAGAATCTGGCAAACAATACGCTTGTCAGATTGAAACTGCTTCATTTGCATAAAAGACCATTCAGGGGCCGGCACATGCAGTTACAATTACAAAGCTAAAGATTGGCTGGTGAATTGGGATCCGACTAAAACACAAGATGTCTCGGTCAGAAATCGAAACAGAACCTCTTGCATGGTTTATATGTTACTTACTTTATTTAAGCTCCTTAATTTTCAAGTTGAGCAAATATATAAATATTACTAATGATAATGATAGTGATAATAAGGATGATGATGATGATGATGTTGATAATAATTAATTAATTAATAATAATAATAATAATAATAATAATAATAATAATAATAATAATAATAATAATAATAATAATAATAATAATAATAATAATAATAACAATAATAATAATAATAATAATAATAATAATAATAATAATAATAATAATAATAACAATAATAATAATAATAATAATAATAATAATAATAATAATAATAATAATAATAATAATAATAATAATAATAATAATAAACGAAAACAGGAAGCGAAAGACTTGATCTTTGTGCATTAAAAATACACGATAAAAGTCATGCTTCGGTTTTGGCAAAGTGTAAATGGAAAAACGTTCATCGGTGTTAAATTGCCCATTGAAAATTAAGAATTCCACGAAAAAAATGTAAATAATAGTTGATTTAAACATATCTTTTTACAAGACATTCAGTAGATTTTGATAACTCTGGCGCCTCTTTCCACGTTTAGGTCAAGGCGAAGTTTATGAATTTTTTTTTCCTCACAAGACTAAGCTTATTGGTATGGATTAAAAGTTTGCTCTGTTTGAAGTTATCAGTCGACAGCCTTGGAAGATGTGGACAGCCGTCATGTAGGAACATTTGATAGCGCAGAGTGGAGAAAGCCTTCGTACTTAAAGTTTTTGGACAATATGACCCTTCAGTCACTTGTAATTTAGTGTAGAGAATTGATATTACCACAAGTTTTTGCCGATGATTTAGGCAATGATATATATAATCATTATTCTTTCAATCATATCCGAAACGATTTCTTTGTGTAATCGATTCTTCGAGTGTCGATTAGTGCCATCCCTTTTGAAGAATGAGTAGCAGCTATTTTCACCACAAGTTGTGTGAAAATCGCTCATCGATGTTTCCACGATTGTTGTGTGACATAATTATGCCTGGGCAATGGAGTAAAAAGAATGCTATGATTTTCTTTCTTGTTTTTTCTTTTTCTTTTCCCACTGAACTGTCTATGTTTACCTTTAGTCCCACTATATTTTACAAGACATTACGTGAAAAACAATCAATTAAAAAAATAATTATATATATATATATATATATATATATATATATATATATATTTCTTTTTTTTTTTTTCAAGACCATAATTCAACCGGACTTTGGCTGAACTTTATCTTAGCAAGAAAAAAATTTTGCTCCTTATGATAGCATAAGTTGGCCTACATTTAATAGTAATAATGTAGAGCACATTTTTTTAAGCCTACAAACCCACGCAGAATCTGTTTACAATATTTCAAATAAAAGAATGAAGAGAATAAGATTTCAATACTTATCGAGATCTAAAGCATAGATCTAATGAAGGCCTAGATCTAGGTTATGATTCTAGAAAACGTTTTTGTTACTGTTTAAGCTTGAAATCGGTAACTGACATGAAGTGTAACGAGGAATTGGATCTCAGAGTCGATATAAGCCCCCACATAAAGATTAAATTTCAAATTTTCCATTTTTTCTGTAATTGCTCTAGACTCAGCGTCGAGATCTCTAAAATCTTACTAGGCTTTTTTTTTTTTTTTTAGAACAGACTGTGATCTTCAGTTAGACTACTTAGCATTGTAAAGTAGATTAGACGAGAGTGAGGCCAGTCAAGCTTGAGCGGATAGAGGTGTTAGTCAAAAATTGTATATCTTCTTTTTTTTTCATTTTAAGATAATTTGCATAAAATATAGATGTTAATTTGTAGAGCTGCTTTATTATGAAAATGTTTCCACATTATTGAGATAGAAGTCACTTACTGCATAATAAAATTTCTAGATTGTCATTTTGTCAAAAATAAAGCATATAAAGCATATTTCCTTAGAGTTAACAATGAAGAAAACGAAGAAAACAAATTATTGTTTTAAATGTCAACATTTTGCTCTCAGCTACTAATACTTTCCTCCCATTTATTACAGCATTATTATGATTATTTTTACTGTAGATCTCTCAAGATATCTCATTATACAGGGTAGGCCTATGCTTAAAATCAGTAGGACCCTAATTGGCTATTAAATCTACTCGGATACAAAATTTAATAAGAAAGAAACATATTCTTATCCGTTTCGGGTTCTATATTTGTAATGAAATTGTCCTTTGCAAAAATAGCAAGAAAAAAAACGTGAAAATTTTGACTCTATAATATCTACACGCTGTAACAACTCAAAAAACCTGTGATCGGTAAGTGGAAACTATAAGCTGACTTACTCAATGGATAAGATGTGTTACTCTAATGGGTTCATAGGAGTTACCCTCCTGTTTCGTTAGAAACAACACCTCATCCCCCAACCCCCCTCCCCTTTTTAAAACGAAAATTAAAACTGGCTATCACATCTTTTAAAAAAACTAAACAGATTTTCTTGCTAATAAGATTATTTGCGTTATAAGGTTATCTGATAAACATCAGATCAATTTCCGACATGTTAACGGGAGCGTACATTACGGTATTCATTTTTTGCTTCATAGACACCTATCATTTTTAATTGTTAACTGCGGTTTCAATCGAAACAAAATTATTCTTAGCAATTATTATTCATGGCAGATAAAACACGAAATATATAAGTTTTATCGCTCTTTTACATCAATGATCTTTCCAAACCTTTAAATCAACTCAGATAAGTTTATTTTGGAATTGATTTGGGTATAATCATCGAGTTGAAATGGATTTAGGTATTGTTTAAACCAAAAATTAGATTTAATCAGCTTGGGAATTAATCGATGAATTCATAAGTGAACGCGAAGACTAATTAAGTATCACCTTTACAAGAATGATATTTATCAAAATCTTGTGGATAGTTGTAATAACAATTAGATTTTTAAAAAGTTTGATCTTATGATAGCTATAACAGGCTACATAAGCTTTAATTAAAATAACAAGGGAAACATAAAGTCAAAAGAGCATAATTATAGAGCTACAAGGAAATTAGGAAACAAAAATGAATAAACAGAATGAAATAAAATAAAATTTCAAAAAATCACTTATTATTTTGCCGTAAGAACATTGATAATTAAATACTGTTATAGATACTTCAGTCTTTTCTTAATCGATACCATGGTGATAAAAATCGAATGCACCGGAATTGTAAAATAGTAATAAGTTGCGTTATTATACTGCTAGTGATCGACACTAATAACTCTCCTTGACCTATATATATATATGCTTAATTTTCAGTGTGCACTAATCTAATATATAAATTTACTACAGTTAATAAGCTGTAATATAATCTAGAACTATATTTTGACTAAATTTAAGTTGTAAGACAAGAACTGTTATCTAAAATAAATTTCAGGCTTTAAAACAGCATTGCTTTAGTGGTTGATATTCACTGGTTTTTTTTTTTTTTGTTTTTTTTTTTTGTTTTTTTTTTTTAATTATAGACAAATTATCATTGGAGCATATATGTCGGTTCAGACCACTATAAACAATTAAATAGTATTAACTATTGGTATCCTTTATAATTATCGATTATTGTAGGTCTACCTTTTCTTTGATCTACCAGAATAAAAGGGGCTGGGGTGAGGTTGGAAGAAAGGAGAGGGCTCAGAGGTTTATAGGGATCAAGATTTCTTTTCTGTATAAATCTTTTTCTAATTTTAATAGGGAATGGGAATTCACTTCAAAAATAATTATCATCAAACAAAAGCATCTATTGTGAGGAATCTATACATTAAAAATGACTACCACTCATACTAAGACGGGCACTTGTTAGAAAGAAAAATGTTATGTATAGAGCGAAAAAGGGCAAAATTTGACTACTTAGTAATTCTTCGGAGTTATGTGAAAGAGATTTCATTAATTTTAATTAAGGTTGCTAGAATTTCTCTTCAAGTAACATTATGGAGTAAAACGAATCTAGGTGAGCCTGGTTTGCAGAAGTTTAGATCAGGAAATAGGTCGATATGCAACAGATAGTCTCAAACCCAATGGTCTATAAAATCTTCATGGGCTTCAGAAATTGTAGTTGCTTTAAATTTGTTGTTGTTGTTGTCGAAGGGCTTGTCTGTGCTTCAATGTTTGTCTTTGTTGCGATAAAGATGTTTCCAGTCAATATTGCAAATCATTCAGGGAGGACTGATAAATATCTTAGACATTATCTTCTCTTTTTGGGGAGTGCAGTGATATATTAAATATAAACATAATCTCTTTGAGAGGGAAGGCGACCGATGCCGACGCATCTATAAGTCAGTTACCATACTCACAAGAATTTTTCGATTGTTTTCAGCAAAAGCCTATTCCTCACACTGCTGAGCTTAACCTAAAAGTAGTACCGGTAAAAGTAAGAGTAGCAGTTGTACTAGTAATAGCAGTAGTATTGAAGCATCGTAAAAAAACAAAACAAAACAAAAAATAGGTAGAGTGCAATTCCAAAAGGTACAAAACAAAACAAAACACGTGAGCTTTCGGCTTTACGCCTTCTTCAGACACAAAAACAAGAACAACAAAACACACAAGGATATTCACACATTAAATAAATATTGTGGAAATACACAGACAAAAAAGAAAAAAAAAAAAAAAAATATATATATATATATATATATATATATATATATATATATATATGTGTGTGTGTGTGTGTGTGTGCATATAGGAAAAAAAAAAAACACTAATTAAAAAAATATTTTATCAAAAATTGACTAAACTATTATTTATAAAAGAATGAAGATATAAATAAATAAATAAAACTTCAA
>JAWDGP010007472.1:292500-310000 GCA_033675545.1 Elysia crispata | reverse complement strand
ATATATATATCAACACTGCCAGGTCATCGCCATAACCAGCACCGAAAAGGCACATTGCAACTAAGATAGCCATCAAGAGGCTTTGCATCAAGACTACACCGCTATGATAGTTACCACCATCAAGATACACCACTTTGCTGCAACCAAGACCACTACATTCAAGATCACAATTACGGCAAACTGAGCTACAAAAAAGTTCCTTAAACTATATTTTTTAAACCCTCTAGAACAACAAGGCAATTGCTACGGCTGTACTTCGATGGACTTATCAGATTTGGTGCGGAATTTGTGTCCATGAGAAATCTGACTACTAAGACATTTACAACCCAAGCAGCTCACACTAGTCTTTGGCAGTCTACCTTAGGCATAGCCATTCAAACCAGATTCTTACAAAACTAAAAAAAAGAGTCCTCTATTTTAGCAGTTTCAGAAAATGCTTAAATATATCATGAAAGGCTCATTATTTTGACCTGGACATATGAAGGCGATTGCTGACAAGCTGTTATGGGACGCACTGTAACTTTTCCATTCTCAGAAAGAGTTCACTGTTGTGAAAAGATATTTGTTGACAAAAGGTCAGAAAACAGAAGTGCAGATCAAGTAAGACAAAAAGTCTGATATGTGCAGATTGCTGGATAATCGTTAAATGATATGCTTGCATTTATCGTAAAATTTTCTTTGCAAAGAATGAATTGAGCACAATTTTAGCAATAAACTATAAGCGAAAGCGCTGCATGATTTCCTGTGAATTGGTCTAATCTACTTTTGCTTTCTGCTACTGAAAAAGCTCCCTATAATGTAGTCAAACCAGAGAGATATAGAGAAAGAGAGAGACTTTGTTGGCGCCGTCTGTCCCGGAGGGCAATTTCGAAATCTGCACCTAAAGGACTGATGCCTGAAGTCCTTGTTTCCGTGCGAGTCCTCTTCTCCTCCCACTGGTTCTGTCTCTTCACTTCGGCTTGCTTGACGCCGACTTTGACAATCGATCTTCAGAGTGTGCGGTCGGCTTCTTTCGGAGCTGCCTGAGAGAGAACACTGCATCGACTGTTGACCTTTCTGACCGGAACTCACATTGAGACTCTGAATAGAAGCGGTCAGCCAGCCTCTGCACATTGCTGAGCACAAAGCGAGCAAAGGCTTTTCCGCTAATGCTGAGGGGGGAAATTCAACGTTATTTGCTGCAGTCGTTGCGCTCGTCTTTGTTCTTGTAGATCGTGACAATCTAAGCATCTCGCATGTCCTTTGGTATCGTGCCTTCCTCCCAGCATTGAAGCAGAAGTTCGTTAAAATACCCTACAAAGGAGTTCTCGCTCGCAAGCTTGACTATCTCTGGTGGGAGGCCGTCAAAAGAGCCTGGACTTATAACCGGTAAACTGCTGCTCCACGTGTTGTGCCTACGCTGATAGCGAAGCTTGAGTGACCTCTCCAGATGCAGGCCCGAGTAGGGAATGAGGAGATCTTGGAGTGTCCAGTCGCCAGAATTCCCCCCTAGGCGTTGCTGATACTGTGCTGCGGAAAGACTAACCGATACGGTTGGTGCCAGCGCAGGTGCAGGAGATGCCAGAGGGGTTCACGATGTTTCACCAGCCGCATGCCGGGCTTCAGTCTGGATTATCTGCCTGGGTTTACTTCATTACCCTTCACATTTCCCAAAAGCAACCACAAGGCAGTAACAACCTGCGGCCGGTAGTACTGGGTTACATGTAGCAGGCGAAAGATGTATTTGATCTGACTTAAGAAGAGAGAAGAGAAGAGAGAGAGAGAGAGAGAGAGAGATACATAAAGAAAGACAGAGAGAGGGAGAGAGAGAGAGACATCGATCATAAGACGAATAACTGCGTTCTCCTATTCGTAGCACTACTAGATATTCTATGCACTAGTTTTATAAAAGAATAATACACCTAGAAACATAGTGTACTGTCATGTAATTATGTCTCTCTTTATCTGTTTATTTATGTTTGATTTGTCAACATACGAGCCGTCTCTCGGTCTCTCTAGGTCTTTGACTCCCTTCTCTCTCTCTCTCTCTCTCTCTCTCTCTCTCTCTCTCTCTCTCTCTCTCTCTCTCTCTCTCTCTCTCTCTCTCTCTCTCTCTCCCTCTATCTATCTATTTACTGTATATATCTTTGTCTGTCTCTACGCCTGTCTATTTTTCTCCTTACATAATATAATATACATTATGACTATTTCTTCCTTTCCTTTATTCTCCTTTGTTTTCATTCACTGTTCTGTTTCTTTTCCACTGACTTCCTTTTACTCGTAAATACGCAAACCTTTGTTAAACTACAAATTAATTAGCACTGCCTCGAAACCTACATCTCAATACTACATTTTTAAAACACTGCAATGTGCTCTACTTCCACTGAACACATACTGTGCGTTTGTATTGAGTATCCAAAGGTGAACATTTTGCTTCAACTTAAAGATCTGATTTCCATCGGGGCAAAGATTAAACAAAGAAAATTCTAATTGTCTAACCGGAGAACTGTAGATTGAAAAATGGAAGCTCGGTAACAGACTTTGATTAGGGCTCACACTCTAGAATTCCTGTTTTGATAGATTGAGAATGAAGAACTATAAAAGCAGTGTCAAAAGTACAAAACAAAAAGAACACGCCTCTGACCTCTATCATGGCAGTTCATCTCATTACACTGCATGTTATTATTTTCTCTTGTGAACTGTCATTGTTCGCCACACAGCCATGAAGCTTGCCGTGTGAAAGACCGCTATTCAAAATAGGAAATCCGGGGCTGGAACAAGGCAAACTGGGATTGATCCAGAGTCCTTATCTAGGCCATGTTGTTTATTTAACTTTCCTCTGGATCTCTTTATCAGTTAATAGGTTATACATTGAACAAATATGTTGACACCATTTTAAAATTAATAAGGGACAACAATGCACAGGTTTCAAAGGTTATAGAAGTAAAGATCTCCCATATAACTAAAAGAAAGTTGGCTTGTTATGTACTCGAACAGCACAATGAACTCCAAACCTGTTTCCAGGTGCATGTAAGGTTAAAATTCCTTTTTCGTATATTCAATTTCAATTATATAATTATAATTACACACCAGTCCTTAAAGTTCGTAGGAATGCGCTTTATTGGTCGGAATAAACAGTGGGGAATTATACAATTTTTTTACATATTTATATAAAAAGGGGAGGGGGAGGGAAGAGAGAGAATGGAGTCTGAGACCTAAATTAGATAGTTTGATATAAGGAAGGTGAACATGCATATACATAAGGTGTATGCCTAGACTTCAATGGATATGCTTCCTTTTCCAATGTTAAATATTTGGTTGCCAAGGAATGAACGGCCATCTTGGATTTTAAGCTATTTTTTAGACCACTATTACTCAAACGGTTAATTAAATAGGCCCTCATGAATCATTATACAAACTCTCGAGACCCTTGTCTTCAAACGATCAGAGCGATTTTTACGAGACTTTCAATACTTTTCTTTAAAAAAAAAATTAATTAATTTGAAAACTGTTTAAAAAATTTTGAAAAATATTCCAGTTTTTATCAAATAATCTTTTTCTAAATTAAAAAAGAATCGAAAAAAAAAATCATTTTCATCTTTAAAGACCTTACCGTGCAGCATTTCTGTGCAACATATCAAGACAATCATTTGGTAAACAGCAAAGTTATAGCAAATTTTATTCCTTAAATGGCGATTTACAAATTTTTAAAAGTTGATGCAAAACCAATGATCATCCTTTTTTTTTTTTTTCGTCACATAGAAAGTTTTATAAGGAAATCACTAAAAGCCTCAAAGTTATGGATAAATTAATGTGGCAGTGTCACTCCTATCAGCGATCACAGACAAGGTATTTTCAAGATGTCATTTCCCTACTCTTACGTTTACAATAGCTCCACCAACATGAGAAATACGACGCCTCTACCGCTCTGCTGGCACGAGAGAGACTCTTGGACATGGTCCGGTTCCCCGTCTTGCTAGAGTTCATAGCCATGTTTCGCAGGTTGAGTTACGTACCGTAAGCATGAGTCATAACGTAACAAACACGTGGTTTCCCTAGTGACGTGTACAAATCGGTCTGCGTTGTTTACATCGGAAGCCGCAATCGAGCGTTAGGCCTGGTCAGTCTGGTCAGCTGTTTAGACCAGTGAAATCTGATGCTGTTGCTGGTATAACTGTCTCGGATCATGTGATTGTTATGTAATGTAGCTGTGTGAGCATGCAGTGGAGCAATGGAAACACACTCTCCATAGCGCGCTTGCGCCTTGTCCAGCCTAGTACTCAGTACCGATAGAATTAGAGCATCGCTGGCAGTCATCATGTAACAATGACATAACATTTACGTTCACGGTGAGAGGGCTAGCATGTTTGCGAAAAGCGATTCTGCTACGTACCGCTGGGTGGGAGGAGTTTATGCAAATGATGTCGGTCAGTCTAAAAATATTACGTCTTAGTCTAGCTTAAGGCCCGTGAGCCTTTCCAGCGAAACCTCAGAAATATTAGCCATGTTTCGCAGATTGAGTTCTGTACCGTAAGCATGAATCATAACGTAACAAACACGTGGTTTCCCTAGTGACGTGTGCATTTCGGCCTGCGTTGTTTACATAGGAGAAAGTTGGTACCTCTGTCAATAGCACTGGATAAGAACTTAACTCCAGTAACACAAATCTTGGAGTGCATCTTCTACAATAAATAAAAGAAAAAGTATGCAGCTACGTGCTTTATAATTATGTTGAAATAGTGTAGAAATTGAAAAAAATAAGAAAGAAAAAAGTCACCTATTAAATCAAATACAAAGACTACTATGAAAAAAAAGATAATGGCACCCTCAACAACAATAAATGTGATTTCTAAAAAGAAAAATATAAAAATGTCAAATACAAAAAGTACATTAAATTTAAAAAAGATAAATTCGATAAATTCGATACATCTGCCGTGAAAACCCCCCAGATAATATGTATCAATATTAGAATGCAACAATGCAGAGGGCGCCAAAGAGCTAAGGACAGTAACTTTTAACATTTGCAGCTGCGTCAGCTAACGCCGAGTTTGTGACAGTGAGCTGATATGAAAGAGTGGCAACGAGGACACACAATGCATGGTCACCAATGTTCATTTAAGACAAGCAATTCGTCAACAGGATAATATATCTGTTTTATGAAAACATTCCGCAATGATGGACTCATAATCCAATGTAGACCGAGACCCAGTGTCATTATTTTTGGAAAAGCTTACATCATAAGAGGCGCTATGAGTAGGTTGTCAAACATTACGGGTCCAGAAGGAAACACGTACCAATGATAAAATATACTAATACAAGGAATTAGTGTTTACAACTAATTTTAATTTGTATCTACAGCACACTAATATTTTTTTTTCGACGTAATAATTTGTTTTGCTCTCTGTGTGTCGTGTGGTGACATACATGACTTTGTCAAGAATTCAATCTATAACGTTATAAAATAATCTTTTTCGAAGGGACATTTTTTTTAATTTGATTTTTTTTTCAGGGTTTAAATCGACAGTTAGGTTAAGCACTGGAAAATAAAGTCAAATAAAAAGCGAAGATTATGCGGAAGGATTTTACTTTGCGCTACGGAAGACTTATTGACAGTGAAATCAACCATTCGCTCAATGGATGAATACACTCGTGCCTTAGGCTTAGCTTTCAATGAATTTTTAATTCACTGCCATATCAAAATGCCAAAGTTAATCGATGTTTAAGGAGATTTCACATTTAAATACAAGAGCTCTTCTGAAACAATGGCCGGAAAAAAATAAAAACAAAAATAATTTAATTAAGGCTCGCCATTCGCTTGCATCTAAAACTTATTTTAAAATCACAAATCTCTCACTCGGGGTGTGAAGAGCTCATCTTATTGTGGTCACGAAAACGCGAAACCACTGCTTATGATTTTGACCCTTGAGCAATGACGCAGACATGGCTCAAATGTCATCAATAACCCGATGATCTTTGTATAGGGCTAATACTTTCAGTTACCATCAGCGTGAAAGTGTGGCTAAAATGAAATGTTTAGATACTAAAATATCAATAATCAGTTGAATCATTTGAGAGAGAGAGAGAAAGAGAGAGAGAGAGAGAAGAGAGAGAGAGATAGAGAGAGAGAGAGAGAGAGAGAGAGAGAGAGAGAGAGAGAGAGAGAGAGAGAGAGAGAGAGAGAGAGAGAGAGAGAGAGAGAGAGAAATTGTTTCGAGCAGCCCATGTGAGAGCTTGTGTAATTTCTGCAGGTGAGGTGTATGTGTCTACTTTTTTTTCTTTCTTTTTTTTTATTTTTGAATTTCACTAAACTGGCCTGGTGGACTATTCGTTGTAGAGATTTGCCAGTAAGGGGGCTTTTATTTTTACATCATGGCTTTTCATCTTGTTACTGCCAGTACTGAAGATTACTCTGTTGTGACTATTAAATATTTCTTTTTATGTTTCTCATAAAACTAACTTATTTTAAGAGTGTTTTCTCTGACTCTGGTTTAGCTTGTTGTTATAAAAGCACTTATTTACCAGCGTGAGTAATTTTCTGCCGCTATAATAAATAACATTGATGCTGTTTGGGAGGGAAGAGAAGTCGAAATAAGTTATATCCCTTTCCCTTTTGTTTTTTCCACTCGGTCTCCATTCTTTTGTTGCATCCCTTGTTTTCCTCCTGCGCTCTTACCCTCATATCTGGGTCAAAACCACTTCTTATTCCAGCTCTTATTGCTTCACTCGGTATGTGTTCCATTATACGTTACTCGTGCGACCCGCGGGTTCTTCTGGCCATTTGATTTTAAAGCTTTTTTTTAATAAGGTTTTGTTGCTCCATGGAAAATCTTGGGATAAGGCGAGTTGTTGCGCGACCACTTTGATTTGAATGTAATGTATCTGGTTGTTTGTTCGTTTGTTTTTGTTTTTGTTTTTGTTTTTGATTTTGTTTTTGTTCTTGTTTTTGTTTTTGTTTTTGTTTTTGTTTCTGTTGTTTTTTTTTGTTTTTTTTTTTTGTTTTTTTTTTTTGTTTTTTTTTTTTTTTTGGGGGGGGGGGGGGGTTCCCACGGTTTGTGGAGTCCTGAAAGTAGGTCGGAGATCATGTCAAGACAAATGAGTGATCTTTTTGTTGGCCATTAATACTCTCTGAAAACCATGTTGTTAAAATAATTATCAAAATTTTTCCTTGTTATTAACACGTTCCTATGTTTCATTCGTTGGGTTCAGCCTATTGTCTCTTTAAATTCCAAAATTTATAGATAGGTGTTGTAGATTAGATAACATAAAAATTATACATCCACACAAACACAAGTTTTGGGGCATCATTGTAACTAAAAATAGTTACACCAAAATCTGGAATTACACACTCTCTCTCTCTCTCTCTCTCTCTCTCTCTCTCTCTCTCTCTCTCTCTCTCTCTCTCTCTCTCTCTCTCTCTCTCTCTCTCTCTCCCTCAATAGGTAGCTGTCCTTGTATAATGAAGCAGTGAGTGCTTTAAAAAATCCATGCTGAAATATGTGAAAATGATGTAAAGCTCTGATTCTACAGGTGTGTAACGAAATTGATGTTTTTTTAGCATTATCCAGTGCTCGAAAAAGATATAAGCTAATACAGTTTCACGCATGGGCACTGCAGGTCCACCTCCACCGTACTGGGCGTCGTGTCTGTCTGAACAAACTCTGTCCATGTCTCCGCAGCATCAGTTTTCTGACCATCATGGGGGTCCACGGCAAACTTGCTTTCATCAGAGAACTGGACTTCTCAGCGCGCGCTCTAAGAGCCCTAGATATTTCACGCATCAAGCGTATGCCTCGGTATTGCTGTAGAGCTACGACTTAAGTGACGCCACTGTCTTTCAATTTTTTTTTACACATAAATCAATCAATCATTTTTAATCTATTTCGTTTATGAATGACATTTTTCTTTTCACGAAAATATGACAAATGAGTTATTTGTGACAGGTGAACAAAATTGATCAAAATGCGAATAAAACATGCATTATTTGTGACAAGTGAACAAAATTGACCAAAATGCGAATAAAACATGCATTATTTGTGACAAGTGAAAAAAATTGATCAAAATGCGAATAAAACATGCATTATTTGTGACAAGTGAAAAAAATTGATCAAAATGCGAATAAAACATGCAGTGGGCACTACTTGTCAGAATTTAATAAAATTCGAAAGTAAATGCTATAAGAGTTGTGCTTTTGATGTGTTTGAGTGTAATTGATTTTGTACCTCTAAAATTATAATAATCTTGATTTAGATATCCCACGGATTTCAAAAGATTCTGATTCTTGAGAATTCTAAAAAGATACCACGACCTATTTGTCCTTTTTACAGTTCTGTAACTGCCTTCTGTAGATCGGAATAAACACCATTATGTAAATGATTCTCTGAGATGTGGAAGAAATATCTCAACACAATTAAATTTAATAATAATTCAAGTAGCTCTCCCATTTACATCATTATTCTGTTGGATCATGGTTTCTTGATTGTGCTTCAAAGTTTAAAAAATCTAACATTTCTATTAATTCTAATATCTTTAAAAATGTCTCAAGTCTCTGAATAGTCCCTTTTACCGACAGAACGGTTAGAAATCTTTAATCTCCTAACTTTTTAAAAATTGAGTTTAAAAAATTCGGCTTCAAATTAAAAAAAAAGACTATTTTGCTACACATGTTAACTTGTATTTTTTTCTTTTTTTTTAATTTGATATATTTAAATATCAATGGCAGCCTAAAATTTCACAGATTATTTGAAACTCCTGCTCACCATAGTAAGTTTGTGAGGATTTTCTGACATCGTTTGATTGGTTGGATTTTGGTTTACACACATGAAAATGGCCTGCTGAGAAATGCATAGAAGGTTTAGAAAAAAAAAGTTTTGAGCAGAAATTTTTGTTTATCGTCTTTTGTTTTCCTGTTAAGTTTTTCTAATCCGCTTCTGACCTTCTCTCTTGAATGTGATCAAACATATCAGTTTTTAAGCTGTAAGTAAATAGGACTATTATATCACGACCACTGCGGCGACCATTCATACTTGGCCCTAACAGTGATATTAGTAAAGAAAGAAAAGATTTAACAGCAAAAAAATTTGAATAAATCATTAACAGCTTTAGGGTTTTATAACATGCATGAAATCATGCATAATACGCTTTGTTTATTCGATTAAATTTTATTCATGCCTAAAAATATAACTATACTGGTTGACAAAAGAATATTTTGGAGTTTCTTGACTCATGACATGCTAAACCTGATACCCTGCTATTCTTTTCTAGGGCGGTGAAAAAGTTACTCTTTAATATGAACCACTTTGAGTAAGAAAAAGATCAGCTCAAATATTGAAGGATCTAAAGAATAAATTGCCCATCATATTTTTTGAGGGCCTCTCCTTTTTATTATTTTTTTCCCTCATCACCTTAAAAATCCAGAAGATCAGAGAGAACACCTGTGATGTAATGCCTATCGTATTCCGCTTTGCATTTTGGAGCTGAGGGTGAAAAAAGGCAGAGATGACCTGAAAAGAGTATAAACAAAGTACTTTGGCACACTGATCCCTAATTAACAATATCACGGATGAATGCTGCTGTTGAGCTGAAAGGCAAGCGGCGCCAAACAAAATCCGCTAAAAACCAATATGTAAGTGACCTTACTGGCCCCTGATTGTTCTATCAAGTGGCTCTCGATAGAAAGGCTCTGCCCTTTGCTGTTTTTGGCAGCCTTCAAGGTCCTCTTGATGTGATCAGAGCAGAGGTGTTAAGTGGCTGATACGACATAAAGTTCACATGCGTTATGTGACCGTGTCAATAATAAAAGAAGTGGTACTTACATTTGGGTATGACAACTTATTCTTCTCTCTGCATGATATATGAGAATATGGGAACCCCCACGTATGGTGCTGGGGATCACCATAGAGGTGAGAAAACTCATAAGTATTGTTTCTTCAAAAGCCTTGCCCAACTTGGACATTTTAATGAGATGCTGTAACTAGAGAAAGCTATGATCATCGCAGCCGAATGGCACTGGTGAATGGCGCTCTCAAGCGCATACCAAACGTGACTATGATAACATTGTACCCATAATTACGCGATCTAACGAGAGCACATGATTACAATTGTTTACCAGGGTTCACTTTCTTTTACTCTTCAAACTTTTCATTTTCTTTCTAGAATAAAAATAGTGGACATCGTTGTCCTTATCGAATGCGTCGATTGAAAAACTAAAAAAGTAATAATTCCTGCATGGTATTGATATGGTCAATTAACAAGTTCTAAACACGGAAATGACTCAATAATGCTCTTTTTCCTATAATATTATTGTTCTGTTTATGTTTTGATAGAAAATGTTGAGGAATGAAAATAATACTTTATTTATTTATTTATTTATTTATTTTTTTTTTTTGCTTTCCACATATATGATTCTTTTTATCGACATCACCTAGAATTAATTTTCACCACTAAAACAGCCTCAAACCGCGATTGTCTTTTTTATTCCACTCTGTGTGCGGGGTCCACAGGATAGATCAGGTCCTCTGAGTATGAGTGCGCTTTGGTTCCTCGCGTTTAACCGAGAGCGGGTGCACTGATCTCCTCCTGCAGCTGAGCGGATCACCTGGCTCGGATTATGGCAGGTCTTCGGTGCACGTCAAAACCTTCACCTGCATAACCATGAGTCAGCGAGCTTCAATTAGGTGGATGACGCAGTTTGAAAGCTCAGGTCGCGGACATTATGACTGGAGGAAAATATTTGCCAGCTTAGCCTGGTTGGTTCAGACTTAAGGTAATCTTAGGATCCAATGAAGCGAAAATTTCCGAACCAGATCTCAGGCGATAACCTGTTCGCAGAATGACCCTTATCCACTGAACCCGCTATCAGTAATAGGAAGAAAAAAAAAAACTACGAAGAAAAACATCTTAATATGCACTTTTTTTGTACCGGTACTTAACTTTTCGACCGTGCGTCTATCTTTTCCCTCTGTGTAATCCATAAGATTTAGGACAATCATAAACTGTTTTTAACTTTGCTTGGATGGCCGACAAGATTTTTGCTGTTTTGAAGTGGCTGTGAAAAGGCAAGTCGAGTGGTAATTTGCCGCCTTCGACTGGCGTGCTTTATTTTCTGAACCGATGCTACAATAAGAAAAATAAATTTATAGCCTTTAAAAGAGTTTTTTTGCAATGTGGAAGAATTGCATTAACAAATGATATATATAAAAAAAAAATTCACTGGGACATCAATTCGACCGTCGGATCTAGTCGCACCGCGCAGTGCAGAGGAGGAACAGAGATAAGCTTTAAGAGAAATATAAAAACCTAGATTTATGTTTTTTGCCTCAAGGATTGATTCTTGAGATCCAGACCTTTTGATAAAAGAGGTGTAAAAGTTGACACCCTAAACTTTTCCCTCTATTTTTAACAACTGCTTTTACAAACATGGGCTTATCTTTGTCTGTCGCCTAATCTTCTCTTTACATGGGTGTTACACCAGACATGGGGTGGAAAAAAAACAAAAGCATTGCTCTTTCTTTTGTTTAATGTTAACGAAAAAAATATCAGAAATTAGATCTAAAAGCAGCATTTTAGTCTTTCGATTAGATATCAAGTCATGAGTTTTTACAAATCAAAAACGTTCAAAATTACCCCTTAAAATAGTAACTAATATAACATTAAACGCAGCTTTAAATAAAATAGTACTTTACACGTGTACATTATGCGCTATACCTCTGCATGTTGGGCGCAGCTAATGATCTCTAGAAGTAATATAACTTAAAAAAAAAAAAAATTTCCTATAACCGGTATCTTTTTTTTTTTTTTTGGGGGGGGGGGGGTGTCCTATTTATTTTCCGCATTATACCTATTCGACAAAGATTAGAGAATAATCATGAGCAAAAATATCTCTAGTTTGAGGCGACGACCAAGATCGCTTGTACGATAATTGCTAAATCCCTGATTATAAGAAAGTCCTATACTCGCGATTACTTCCCATAAATACTTTCGGATAAGTTTGGTTTGACATGGTCAGGTTCAAGCGGTTGCAAAAGGAAGTCTGAGCAGCTCTTAGGGTGGGCACACAGGAATTAAAGTGGCTAAGTCGGAAGAGAATTCGAGATGTCTCCAAATCTGAAAAAAATATCCTGAAATGATAGGATTAAGCCTTAGCCTGAGTGTATCATTGGCAGAATTTGTTGATTCATTTCCAGATGGTTATTATCCAAGAAGCAGGTTACCGGCACGATTTATGTGAATATCTGGTATTGAAAGTGGTCCACGTGACCTCTACGAAAGTTTCAATGATTTAAATTGTTGACATAACCATCCAGTCCAAGAAATTGCGCCTAATGCGGCATGTAAAATAGATAAGGTCTGTTGGGCATGTCCGCAAACCATCAGTCTTGTCAGCCTGTGGAAAGAGGCCCTGGCAGGTATAGAGGAAACTTGTATTATGTGTGATCTGACGTGAGTGCGGCATTTCATTGCTTGAAGACAGAGAGAGAGAGAGAGAGAGAGAGAGAGAGAGACAGACAGACAGACAGACAGACAGACAGACAGACAGACAGACAGACAGACAGAGTTAGAGAGAGAGAGAGAGACAGAGTGAGAGAGAGAGGGGAGAGAGAGAGGAGAGAGAGAGAGAGAGAGAGAGAGAGAGAGAGAGAGAGAGAGAGAGAGAGAGAGAGAGAGAAATACGTGAAGAGCAGCTAGGCTTATCTCCAGATTAACTTTTTTCTTTATCAAAATTGATCTGTTGGGCCCCGAATGTTCAGACACGTGAGCAGTTCTGCGACAGTTCAGCAGTTAATATGATGAACAAAAGTGGGGTATACGCAAAATTGGATATTTGTGGTTACTGCCATTGGCATTTATTTCTCATTTTTTTTCCAAAATGATGAATAGTTTGTTTTTTTCCTTTATGTGTTGGATATTGCAACTGGATATTAAATACCCTAAATGGAGAAGTGATAATATGGTTTATCCAACTTACTAGATCTAAATTAGTCACTGCAAAAAAAAACCAAAAAAAAAAAAAAAAACATGCATAAATAAAAAAAAAAAAATGGTATCAAGGAAATCTCACTTTAGTCGAAATTGACTGTTACAAAACATATCGCTGTAACAAAAATAATACCTATTTTTATTCGATTGTTATAGCATTAAGAGGGCTTATTTAATTAGTTCTAAGATTTTTATGTAAAAGCAAAAGGATTTAAAATAAATGAAGAGTTCCGTTCTTTCCTTTAGCTCACCCTACTGCAATGATACTTTCTTGGCTCACTTGAAATATTAAAAGTCATTAATACATTTTTTTTTATAAAAATGTTGGTCAAACATTCTTTAAAAATAATTTTAGAATAAAAAATTGTATCGTTATCAAACAAAACTGCTAGTCCGACAAAGGGTTGCAGGGGCTGCGTGTAAAGATCTCCCATCTATCAATGATTACATATTTCACCTGATCTGAAATGGAAGGCCTGTCATTGGACACAAAAATCAGACTATAATTTGTACTAAAATAGCAGCATGGTGGATTTACACAAATAATCTGCAAATTATTATCAAAAGATAAAGCTTACAGAAGGAAATTTTAGACAGAAAAATTAAGCCTTACGTTGAAAAAAAATAAAAATAGGGAAATCCAAAGCTTACAATATAAAAACTGCAATCTCATATAGTACATAACAAATATCCATAGAAATTGGCATGATAACACCTATTGGAAGAAGTGGCAACACGAAATTATTCTAATACATTGAATTTTATCAAATGACGAGGAAATGACGTGCTTGTATATGAAAGCAGTTGATAAGAATAAAGATAATAAGAAGCTTTTATACTGAAAAGACGGTAGATTGAAAATTAGATGGAAAAAAGCCTCACCATCCAAACGATGAAAAAAACAAAACAAAAAAAAAAGTCTGAAATTTCAGAGCACCAATTGTAATATGTGTTAAAAGCAGTGCATGGGAAAAGGGATTCCGCTATCACAACCCTGCAGAGAGATTCTTCACTCATTCTTTTTTCTTTAACTATGCATTCAATCGAAAGGATTGCATTAACGAACTGACTGATTGATATAACCATTCATTGCAAGGAGGTCTCTGGACACCTCCAACAAGTCGCGGCCACGCCAGAAAATACTGAAAACTGCGGCTTGAAACTTAAGCTTGAACAGTGTAAATCAAAGAGAAAGTTTGCAAATCAGGAAAAATTTTGAATTAACAGCAAAGTTAAAAAAAATTGTTTTAAATAAAATGGCACACATACTGTTTGTTTAACGTGTCTCTTTTCTCCCTCTTGATTTTCCTGTCTTCTCTGATCTGTCTGTTTGTCTGTCTGTCTGCCTCTCTCTCTCTCTCTCTCTCTCTCTCTCTCTCTCTCTCTCTCTCTCTCTCTCTCTCTCTCTCTCTCTCTCTCTCTCTCTCTCTCTTTCTCTCTCTCGCTACCTCTCTCTACCTCTATATCTGACTGTCTGCTTGTTTCTAGTCTCTCTGTCTGTCTGTTTATCCGCCGCTCTCTCTCTCTCTCTCTCTCTCTCTCTCTCTCTCTCTCTCTCTCTCTTTTTTTTTCTCTCTCTCTCTCTACCTCTATATCTGTCTGTCTGCTTGTTTCTTGTCTCTCTGTCTGTCTGTTTATCCGCCGCTCTCTCTCTCTCTCTCTCTCTCTCTCTCTCTCTCTCTCTCTCTCTCTCTCTCTCTCTCTCTCTCTCTCTCTCTCTCTCTCTTGTTCTCGATTCCCTGTTGTCAATGGGGGTATACCAAAATTTCTGTTTGCATGACAAGAAAGCGGCTGATCTCTGTAAGCCATTGGTAGCAAAACAATCTATTCAGGACTGTCAGTTTCCATTTTACGACACTGAGCTTAACGGTATCCGTTATCAGCCTCTGTGTGAGAAAGGTAATCTTCGCCGATGTTAGTGATAATTATTGTTGTTTTAACTTTGGTTCGGACATACATTTGTCCGCTGCCCCGGGAGCGAATCCATTTTCTACATTATTTGCTTTCAAGCCTAAGATTTTCTCTTTTCAGAGCAACAAACAGCTGCAGTCAAGAACACATCAGTTCATGTCTGACCAAACTAGAATGAACAGTACATTTTTGCCACCATGAAACGTTGTGATTCTAATAAATGTAATCAATTCCATTAGGTTGATTTTTGTTTCTTTTCTTTCCATAACTTGAGGTTTGAGGAAAGAATATTAATGATATTTCATTTGAATGTTCGAACTGGATAAAGGCAGAATCTTACTTAAGCATAGTTTTCTCATTACAACTTACATTGACATGTAACCAGATTTTTTTTTATCAGTGAAGCTACTGTTTAGCAATAATTTGGACGCATGGAATGTGACTGTATTTTGAGCATAAAACAAAAAGCCGGCAATATCACATTCGTTCCAGCTTATTTGTTACTACTTGTGTTTACATCAGCTCACGTTATAGAGCGAAATTTTGGTACGGGGTCATTGATCTTATAATACTTCAAAATCTGGATATAATATAGAACAAATCGCCCTGTCAATTGCGATATCCCTACCAGTATGGCAGATTGTGGTTGCAATCTTTGGATTAGCTTGCGAGTTAGTCTGATACGTTCATAACTCTTATTAAGCCTGGCTTAAACTTACGCAATCAGCCAAGAACAGTTTTCACATTTTCTCATACAGTCTGTAAGGTATTATTTTTCCTGGTTATGGAGCCAGGACTGTCTTTTAAAAATATTGTGGCACTCACAGTATTGTTCCCTTCATTGCAAAAAAAAAATATTTCAATCTTCGAAAGGTGAGTTTGAGAGCGAATGATCTCTGCGGTAAAAAAAAATGGTAAAAAAGGGGTAAAATTTTCCCCCTTAAAATTGAAAACAAGGGTAGTTTATACAAATAGCATGACGCGACCTTTTAGGCTTTGGCTAATTACTTGGAAATATTCTTTGAAAGTATAGTTTCGACATGAATCACGCTTTTAATTTTTTTTTTTTTAAAAGATAACCGAAAGAATGTAAAACTGTGTCCAGTGGAATTTCCAATTCACACATGGTATTAAAAAAGCAGAAGCAACCACAAAACTAAATCTTCTCAAGATCATCAATTAGGACGAAAGATTTTATAACACTAGAAATGACAAATGATATGAACGGATATCTAACCCTCACCTCTTTTCGACACCCACAACCTTACTGAGACAAGACCCAGCGCTTTAACCACAGAAACATCCCTCTCTCATTATCCGAGACGGGTTCAAGAAGTCTTTGATGTAGATGTGAAGCAATAAAGATAGTTTTCTAATTTGGGACACATATTTTGTCCTCTACATACACACAACTCAGAGTTTCATATATCTGCCACCTCTCTATGGCCTTCAAAAGTCATTCAGAGTAAAAGGATCCACAATGGGCCCCAAACAAGTAGGAAGACCGCATTGCTGAGTTTTTCGCGCCTTTTTCTCCCCAATTTGGATTGTGATTTTACCAGCAAACCCGAGTAGTGGTCTCCTGTGACGGCTTGTCCATTTTCTAGGCAGTCAGTCATAATTATACCTTCACAATGCCCAAAACACGACAGAATTAACTTTCCACTTGATAGTGTCACCTTTGCTTTCTTTCGTGAAGGAGAAGAAGGGATTCTCCATTGTATTGAGAAAAATTTTTTGTTGCGAACAAATCAACCTCAACTTGAACTTTGATATATTGTCATTATTTAAAAGTGTATTTTCATCTGCATTGCGCTGTATCTTGTTTAAGAGAAAGATAACAAAGGCTAACATGGAATATTATTTTTTTATCATTTTTAATAGAACTATCATACGTACGCAAAAATTGTTTCCTTTTCATTATCCTTGTCATAATGTCCACAATGCTCCTCTAATCCAACCCCTTCGGCAACTGTCGAAACAGACTCAAAATTAAGTCACCTGTTTCCTAATTACGAAGATTTATTTTCGATGACGCAGGTCAGGCTAATCTTCTCAAAATGGCATTAATTTGCAAAGACAACAAAATAAGGTTTTTTTAACTGGATCAGTCCCAAGTGGTCGTGTCATCTCGCAGAGGACTAATGTTTTGACAGCCCAGCAGATTAGCTTTTCTCTCGTTAGGAAAGCTGGAGCTGAGCTTCTCGTACCTGAGCAGGAAAAGGATTCTTTTCCGAGGTTCTAAAAATTAAACATCGTCACGGTTCATCAGGCGTTGACGTCAACAGCCCGACCTCTCAGTCTGTCAGTTCACACTTGGTTAGATGCCACACAATGAGATATCAGATCAAGAGCACAATTTTACGACTATGTGAGTCGACCAATAGCTCATGTCAGTTCTGTAGCGTCTGACGTATTTCTATTAATTCGCACTACACTGTGAAAAAGTCTTCGATTATATATTGAGAGAGAGAGAGATATTAAGTCAAGTTGGTCGAAACCAGATATAGTTTTCACAAGATTTCAGGATATAATTATTGCTCAACTACACATTTACGCTATAAATTTTGACACGTAATTTCGTACATTGACATTCTACAGTTGGTGATATAATTCCACATTGGCACACCCAGAG
>JAWDGP010007472.1:187500-287500 GCA_033675545.1 Elysia crispata | reverse complement strand
TTCTGGCACTTAGATGTCCTATCCTCGAGTCATAGACCCGAGGTCAGCACTAAGGTAACCAATCATCAATGGCAAACCTAGGTAAATTGCATGGCTGAGTGCATTAGGGACAAATGACCATAAACTTAATCAAAACTGGCTCTGAGTTACCACGCGTTCAAAGCCAATGAGGGGTGTCCACATTATTGGAGCAATTTACTCTCTTGTTCATGGGGTCACAAATATCTGAAACGAAAGCAGCCTTTGTTCCCTTCATGAAAGAGAGCATTGGTAATGCAGCTTTTGTACGCTTTAACGTCATTTACTGGTCAAGTAATTCAAATATCGAGTTTGCAATAAGTGAAGGTTTTTTTTTAATCTATTATTATTATTATTATTATTATTATTATTATTATTATTATTATTATTATTATTATTATTATTATTATTATTATTATTATTATTATTATTATTAGTAGTAGTAGTAGTAGTAGTAGTAGTAGTAGTAGTAGTAGTAGTAGTAGTAGTAGTAGTAGTAGTAGTAGTAGTAGTAGTAGTTGTAGTAGTTGTAGTAGTAGTAGTAGTAGTAGTAGTAGTAGTAGTAGTAGTAGTAGTAGTAGTAGTAGTAGTAGTAGTAGTAGTAGTAGTAGTAGTAGTATTAGTATCTTAAACCAGTTTCTTACTTTATAAAACAAGAAAACAATAAGGCTTACACTGAGAATCCTATCCATTCAAGATCGCTTGCGCTAATGCAGCTGCTCAGAGATGCTCAAATGAAGTTAGAAAATAAGAAAGAGACCTAGATCTAAAATTATAGTAAGTCTGAGTTTCAGATTAGTTGATATCTAACGTTACTTCCCTATTATGATACCCTTATAATACACTAAATTTGAGGAAAAGAAAAAGGGGTGGGGGCGATAGCAATTTATACATATTGTTTATGGGTATAAAGTTGAGTGATTAAAGTGGTTAACTCCAGTTATTATTTCAGTAAAGCTGTAATTAGCAGCTCGATTTGTTTTGCAAGAATAATGAACACATTTTACTATACAACACCGTCTACACCGGAACATAGAATATGCGTCATTCTGCTAGTAGGGGAGGAAATAACAGTCTGAGTCACAAAAAAACAAAAACGGGCCCTTCTGCTCGATACTAAAATAAGGACAAAACAAAACAATTAGCAAAACTGTATATTTTGCCACTAACAACGTTTTGATTTGTGAAATCTAAGGCTTCGGCATGTCTAGTTTTCGTATCCAGCTAAATCTAGCCGCTGAGAAGTATGAAATTATTGCGCAGATTTTTATATGTACTGGTATTGAACTCAAGCCTATCCTAAATTTTATATCTAGGGCTTACCGTAGCAATCAACTTTAAAAGATAGGATCTATCGATTGTGCGTTGAAATTGGCTGCGATAATTGTATAGCAGGCTTGCCCACTCAGTGTAGGGCGTGTTTCTTAGGTGTCAAATTCTATCCAACCAAAATGAGAACGAGTCTGTAATGTGCTAGATATTCAGACATCCGCTTCTTCCTCTCCTTCTCCACCACATCGTTTTACTCTTCTTCTTCTTCTTCTTCTTCTTCTTCTTCTTCTTCTTCTTCTTCTTCTTCTTCTTCTTCTTCTTCTTCTTCTTCTTCTTCTTCTTCTTCTTCCTCTACTACTACCATCTACTACTACTACTACTACTACTACTACTACTACTACTACTACTACTACTACTACTACTACTACTACTACTACTACTACTACTACTATTGTTATTATCATTTATGTTCTTATTATGATGACGTTTAGTTATTTATATTTTGTTGTTGTTTTTGTTGTAGAATTATATTGGTGTGTTTTAAAGCTGAAAGACTTGCGTAAGACATAATATAAATATCGTAACCCAAAACGTGTAATGGGTCATCAGATTTTTGTGGGCCGCTAATAAAAATCGAAAAAAATATGGAAAAGTTACTCTATATTATCCGATTTTTGTTGGCATATTTTTATATCGCAAAGTTGTTTTACGGATTTACAAAACGACAATTTAAAACCTTATTTACACCCTATTGAGCACGCGACACAAACTATTGAGGTAGACATTTTAATTAGCCGTTCAAATCTGCGTTTGTTTTTAATGCGAAACGAACACACCGTTTGTTTTGATTTTTTAAAATCCCGTGGCGGTTGGAATACGTTGGACTGTCGAAACTAGATCTAGGAGCTTAGCCTTATTCTCAATCAGAGTAGATCTAGATTTAGATCTATGAGGTGATCTAGATCTAGATCTAATTTAGATATACACCGTGCAAATCTGAATTTGTTTTGAATGCGAAACGAACACAACGTTTGTTTTGATTTTTAAATCTAAATGGAATTAAGCTCTATATCTAAATTTTGTGTTTAGAATTTTAGAGTTATCGAGATAGATCTATCTAGATTCTAGGTGTAGATGGATGGATGGAGGCATATAATTTTATCAGGAACATGTAAGTAAAAGGAGATATATCACGACCGTATACAAGCCTCTTTAAATACATACACGCAGCCCAGCCTCGGTAAATTGACACCAGGGCTCGTTTGTAGAACGGGGTTTTCAGCTAGTGTATTTAATTCTAAACTGAAATTTCCCAAGAAAAATGAACAACTTATTGAGAATCATAACTTTAATTGTATAAATTTAAAAAGGAAATTAAGAAATAATTTTAAATGAGAAATGTATGTTTGAAATTTGAAACTCATGTTTGCATTCTTGTAAAAACTGCAGAAGCTTATAAAACATCTTAAGACAACTCAAGAGGCCTGCATGCGCATCCTCTGCTCTATTATTTAATCGGGGATCGAATGCATGACATATGGACATGCATCATTTAAGAGCCCGAGGCTTTCAAACATCTTCGTCTCATAGATCTTTTAACATAAAATTTAGACAAGCCCCTTTAATCTCTCCATTATTTATGCTTTGCCAAAGCGTTGTATAGCTAGATGTGGGAAAAAAACAACTTTATATTGTTTTGTTCCTCACCATTCAACCTCGGCAGTGCATTGTATTTGCTTAAACCCAAATCACAACCCTGGTTGCTTCATTACGATCATTCTACATGACTGATTCGCACTTAAGGACAACTTGAGGGACACTCGAGACGGCACCACAGCTGAGACGATACCAGATCGAAGCTGGCAATTGTTAGTATTCAAAAGTAACAATAGCGTGATTTTGCAAATACTTACAGAACTGAAACCAGTAATGTTCTTGTATCAGGCTTAGTTTTTAAAAATGCCTTGTTGTAGTGTTCGGTGCAATTAAGTTCAAAGAAAAGATTTTGAGAGGTGATTGAATAACTAAATGTTTTTTTTTTGTTTTTTAAAAAAGGGCATATTTATGTAAACTTCTGCACTCAAAACCTTAACAAATACCATTTAACTGGGTTATAACTATTTTTTTTAACATTCATGGTACGACACGTGCTTATACAGCACTGTGTTGAAGGAAATCACCCAACTGTGCTCCAACGTCAATAGGTATTTTAAAGGTTTGATGTTTTATTTGTGTATGTTTACCTCATTTGAAAATAGAGAGGTTGTAAAAATATTATAAACCGATCAAATCTTTCAAAAGCAATGATTTTTTTCAATACATCCGTCACAGGTTTCTCTTTCTCTCTCCCTCCCTCTCTCTCTCTCTCTCTCTCTCTCTCTCTCTCTCTCTCTCTCTCTCTCTCTCTCTCTCTCTCTCTCTTCCTCTCTCTCATATATATATGTGTGTGTGTATTCTCCATCTCTTTATTTGTATATGCGCCTCTCTCTTTTCTTCGCTTCTTTTCACTCTCTTCCTCTCCGTATTCTCCCTCTCCCTTCCTTTCTATTCTAATCTACCTCCTTTTCTCTCTCTCTCTCTCTCTCTCTCTCTCTCTCTCTCTCTCTCTCTCTCTCTCTCTTTGTCCTCTTATTTGGGTGAGTCTTCTATTTGCTCTATCCCTCAATGATTTTTGTTGATACTACTTTCAGAAGTTTGTGTTTCTCTGTCTCTATGTATGTATATATATATATATATATATATATATATATATATATTATTTCAACTTATCTTCAAACTATATTTATATAATATATATATGTATATATATATGTATATATATATATTATATCTTCAAACTATATTTATATAATATATATATATATATATATATGTATATATATATATATATATACATATATATATATATATATATATATTATTTCAACTTATCTTCAAACTATATTTATATAATATATATATGTATATATACATATATATATATATTATTTCAACTTATCTTCAAACTATATTTATATAATATATATATGTATATATATATATATGTATATATATATATATATATATATATATATATATATATATATATATATATATATATATATATATCCCTAGTGCTCGTTGTGTGCTCCCCTACTGCAATTTTTGCCTATCTCCACAGACTTATTTAGACACTTGAGAATTATAAAATAGTTTTTTTTTATGAAATATTATACATCAGATTAGGGACATGACCCCCATTTTTTAAAAAGCAAGGTTTTGTTGTCATTAAATAAAAATTAGACCTTTGATATTATTTGTTGTTCAATGTACGCCTCCCGCAATGGCCACCAACTTCACTAGATAGCGGTAATTCTAAAAAGTTTGATTGTTGCCCATCACCACAGACTTACACATTGATCGTTGCCCATCACCACAGACTTACACAGTCACTTAAAAATAACAAAACATTAGGGACATGAAACCCACGTTTTAAAAAGCAATTTTTTGCGTCAACAGATCAAAATTAGACCTTTCACATTACTTTTTCTTCAATTTAGATCTAGATCTACCTCTCCAGCATAGCCTAGGCCAACTAGCGATAAGACCACCTCAGTCTGAGTGATATAATTAACTGTGGAAGATAGATCGATATTACGACGGCAGGTGAGAAAAAAAGACGTCGTTTAAGACGATCCAGATATGTAGAAACACTCAATCAAAATCAAATCCCCCCAACCACACCACAAACAACACTTGATCAACCATCCATATCTATTGATACTGATCGAAATTTAGATCTATATCTACGACAAACTGGATCTAGATCTATAGATCAACCAAGATTTGATTCTGATAGTGAAAACAGACGTAGCTCTAGATCTCGACAACGTAGACCCAGCTTTAAATTTGCTACACCACCACAAGAAGCAGATGGACCCATACGGATTAGATCTACATCACCGCTACCGCCTCCACCTTACATCAGACAGGCAGATTTTACACTCACACCGCCAACTGCCCCAAACCATGACAATATCAATATTGTTGCCCACATCTGTCCCAAAGAGCAATTTTAACAACAACTCGTGAAAATGTAGACCACATCAATGATAAAATGATAAAAAAAATTAACATCTGCTACTGAACACACCTACAACAGTGCAGACTCAATAGGAAGTGGAGATGCAGATAAAAATCTGTACCCCATTGAATTCCTCAATAATCGAAATCCAACCGGCCTACCTCTACATCGACTAAAACTCAAAGTCAACACACCAGTGATGCTCTTACGAAATTTGAATCCATCTCAAGGACTCCTCAACGGCACACGCCTTCTGATTAAAACACTAAGAAGAAGAGTCATTCAAGCCAAAATAATGACAGGTACACATGCTGGACATATGGTATTCATTCCACACATTGTACTAACAACAACAAAAGACTGTCATCTCCCATTCACACTCACTAGGAGACAGTTTCTAATATGCCATGACTTTAAACAAGTCACAGGGTCAAACTTTGACAAAAGTGGGAATTTATCTTCCACAGTCAGTTTTCACTCATGGTCATTTGTATGTAGCTATGCCAAAAGTTAAAAGCTATTATGGTTTACAATTTGCATTGGCACAGCCATAGGAGAACTTTTTGAGTATAACAAGCTACACCAATAATGTTGTCTTCAAATCAGCATTAATATTATAATGGTGAGAACAATAATTCTCTGTTAAATTTATTAATACATGGGTATTGATTAAAACTTTCAATCCTGCGAATTCGCGGGCTTTCAACTATATATATATATATATATATATATATGTGTGTGTGTGTGTGTGTGTTTTCTTTATCTCGCTCTATTTATATATACTCCTCTTTCTATTCTTTGCTTCTTTCCATTCTCCTTAGGCCCAATTCCTCTCCGTATTCTCCCTCTCCCTGCCTTCCTATTCTACTCTACTTCCTTCCTTTTAACATTCTTGCTTTCTCTCTCTCTCTCTCTCTCTCTCTCTCTCTCTCTCTCTCTCTCTCTCTCTCTCTCTCTCTCTCTCTCTCTCTGTCCATCTTTCTCTATTTTTTCATTGAATGTACATTCACTTAATGTAGAAGCTTCTAATGGAAAATAAAGCTTATGATTTAGTACATTTCATTATAGTGTAAAAAGCATAAAAAGAGTTTATTAAAATCATGAGCGGGGAAACAATTTCTTTATGTTTACATTCTCCAACAATTCCACTGATTTTCGGATATTTTCCAATGCGTAATGATTATGATTTACTTCTTTTTATCTATCTATTTTAAAATCTATATTACAAACGGCAACTTTGATTTCTTTCTCCGCTTTCTCATACAAAACCATTCAATGTACAGCGATGAAGCTTACTGAATTTTGATCTCCCACGCGGTACAAAAAAAGTAATTTGCAAATTTCTTATATATTATTTTGTTGTAATTCATTTTATAAATTATTATTGCTCAATTTGTAGTGATGAACCAAATAACATTTAAAAGACTGATCTCTGTGTTTTCTTATTTTCAAACCGAATGACTCTTTTGAAACAAATTACCGTTATGCTTTAAATATAAATGGCCTATAGAGGAAAAAAACGAGTTATTTTATTAAAATGGCGTGAAAAAGTTAAAAATTAAATGAAATTTGACCTTCGGCGTAAAGACAAAATAGTCATTGAATACATGTCGCTCTGTGCAGGGAAGAAGTAGAAACCTGATTGGTCAGTATTTAAGAACAGCTGTCATCATTGCCTTTTCTTCTGGAGCTGCGGTTGCGAATGTAAATACTTCAGCTTCTTTTGCACGTGTTTTCTACTTCTTTATTGTTTTGTGTCTAAGATATCGATTAGATCCACGAATTGTCAACAAGGAACCGTAGAAACATTTAAGTTTAAACATTTTCTTAACTTGTCACTCTTGAGTTACACAGATTGTGACTAGATCTAGAATAATTATAAGCTTTAGCAATATCAGAGTGGCCCAAGAATTTTTTTTTTAAATGCGGGTCCTCAAGATTTTTTCTCGGTGTTGCTTGAGCAGTTGCACGTAATTGTTTTGTGTTGGAGAGCACTTTTTAACGCATCAGATGGAGCCCTACATTGCATCTGGAATGGGTCATTATTGTCTCTGTGGATAAATAAATTGAAAAGAAGGATGCTTAGAAGATAGTACCCAAATTTAGAATATTTTTATTTTGCTTGGGAGCTTAATTTCATTTAAAGAATGTCTTCATGACAACTTGAGAAGAATTCCAATGTCTCAAAGTATAAGTCTGTTATTTTTGTTAAGTTTGCATTTTTTCAATATAGTTGTCAACCGACCTGTTCATTTGAACAGGCAATCATGCTTGTTAGATATAAGTTTTATAACGAAAGCGTCAAATTCAATTATTAGATTTTTTAAAAATAAAATTGTGTATAAACACTAAACGTAAGTTTTAAATGAGATTTGGATTGTGCTGTTTTATTCTTTTTTGTACCTATTAATAATTGAGCTCGGCGAAAAATCAAGACCATCTAAAGGAGTATTTTCAGACCATCTAAACACGTCAAATTCGACATTAACTTGTAAATTGTCCTGAGATTGAAGTGGCAATATTATTTTTCACCAATATAGTGTATTTGAAAAATTAAAGACAAAAATGTGATTATAGCTTTCTTAAAAGAAAAAGGTGAATGTGCGAACTACATCCTGTACACACAGCTTGACAGAGATCGCAAGAATGAAACTGAAAGTACGCATACAGTGTATGCGGAGGCAAATCTAAAACCGTCTGGGATAGTTCTACATGATAGTGTAATATCTAAGTAAAGAATCTACACAGTTACTTGGACATAGGTTCTAGATCTGGGGCCTAGATATTTACAGAAGAATTTATTATATTTTAGTTATAGACGTTCAATTTTACAGCTCTTAGATAAAACAGTCACTTTTCCAAGTTGAGTGAAAGTCTATGATTACTTTCCGGGTATATAACAAATGGAGTTAACCAGTTAATAAGTAAGAATAATTATGTTGAAGGGCGGACAATAACTAGCCACCCCTTCCATACCCTCACCTTGGTCCTTGACTTTTGATGGCGACGGATTTCTAGAGAGTATTACATGCGCGCGAAAAGACCCAGGTACAGTCTACTCTTATGAAGTTGGGATGGCGGCAAGATATTTAAGGACCATGACTAAAGTGTTTGCATATTTATCATCCTTATCCAGGAAGTAAATAAACCAGGTGTAAGCCGTCAGTTTTACTTAGGGTGACCATATGATAAAACACTCTTTAAATTTAACTTTGAATCATAGCATCTGAGCAGTCAACAATAGTTATCAAAGAAATAATATAACAAAAGAAAAAAAAAATTGAAAGAAAATCAGTGTACGCTACGTTTTTTGCTACATGTAGATTGATTTTGATAAAATAACGATCACTAGCCATCGTGTGGTGATTAATTATAACAACTTTTTGTTTGTTTTAAATTCTAGTTGTTTTCTTTCCTCCAAATAAAAAAAATGTTTTGTTCTTATTCTTTCATTCGAAAATTTGGGTATGGACTTGGGGGTTTGTTTAAGCAACACAGATGTATACATTGATCCTCGTTTCATATTTTAGGTCATGAGAAATAGAAGACTGCATTTTTTTAACCCAACAAGTTTTGAAAAATCCTATAAGATATTTTTAGAACTTTAGGGCTGTATAATGAATGAAATGGTTAGACAGACTTACAAGTTCATTCATAACTATAACTCGTTGAGTCTTTTTTTTTCTAACTACAAGGAGAAGATAAAGTAGAAAAATTGGAATGATAAGGGGATAATGGAATATTGGCAGGAGAAGAAAATAGAATAAATAAATGAAAAAAACTATTGAACAACAATACAACAATAACAATAATAATGGTAGTGATAGTAAAATAATAATAATAATAATAATAATAATAATAATAATAATAATAATAATAATAATAATAATAATAATAATAATAATAATAATAATAATAATAATAATAATAATAATCATAATCATAATAATAATACAAATAATAATCATAATAATAAATGGAGGGAGAAGAGAGAAGCAGAGAGATTGAGAGAGAACGAGTGAGAGAGTTAGTGGGAGATGAGTGAGAGAGAGAGGTGAAGAGTAAGGAAAGTAATTTTTTACACATCAATATTGTTTAAAAAGAAAAAAGGAACGAAAACTGAATAAGTGAATAGGATACTTCAGCTCTATTTTTAGTTAGAAGGAAATCATACTCTTGCTAATCTGCTCCAGGACCATTATACATCTAGCATTCACCGGTCCTTTTGTGTTGGGCTTTTAGAGCATATCAGACCCCCACAACAAGCCGGACATCGCTGTTCTCTCAGTGAAACCATGTAACTATATACACTCTCTGGTCACACCAAAGTCCCATAGGGTTCGGATTCGACTTCAGCCTTACGGGGTCAGACTTTGGGGCCAGTGTCCGTGGCTTGATCAGTTCGGCTTGGCCAGTGGTCTGAGCGGAGTGATTTTAGTACCCCACGGGCCAGCGAGCAGGTGATCGTAACGATACGGCCTCAGAGCGGAGAGATCGAATGCTGCAATTCAGTTCGATCCTTTGTGAAGAAGAGAGGCATTTCGGTGTGCTATGAACTAGAAAGAGAGGGAGTTAATGACTGCTGTGACAAGGGAAGGGTGAGGAATAGGAGGCTTGAAAGAATTTTCAAAAGGAAATAGATTAAAGAGGGCTAAGATTAGTAGAGGGAGAGGGGAGGAAAAGAGAGAGAAAGAGGTAGATAGATAGATAGGTAGATAGATAGATAAAGAGAGAGAGAGAGAGAGAGAGAGAGGGGGGGGGGGGTTTAAAGGGTATTTTAAAATTAGAGAACATTCTAGAAGAGAGGGGAAGGGTGGACCGGTGAAACAGTTTAAATGCAAAGATTGCCTGAAGGACAAAAAAGAAAGCAGTAGATGAGCGGTGGATATAAGGAGACAAAATCCTTACCCCTTCCTCCTTCCCCCACACCCCTATCAACTAACCTGCCCCAGCATTAGAAGAAGAAAAAAGGACAAAACCAAAAAAAAAAAAACAACCAAAAAAACTAGCCTTCTAACTGCGTTTAAATTTTAAGGAGAAGAATTACGTCATATATTTCAATTGTCTCCGCCATGTACATTATGTTTCGGCTATTGTTTCCTTCTTTCCTGCAGAGCTATTTAACCTGCACAATTAGTTTGTCTACGACTCGCGTCGCAGTCGGTTTCAAAAGCAACAACAAGTTTGCTGTAAGAATTTACAGTGTTAACTGGCCGCTTACGAAAGTGTGGGTCTAGTCACGTGGTTCACCGGACCCGGCGCTCCGCCCAGCTCAGTCCCTATATAAAACCCATCAGAGGCGGCATTTGGTGCACCAGAACAACTAAACACGCCCCATTAAAAACTTAACTCCCAAGGACTAAAACAAGATTAAGAACTTAAAAGAAATTGTAACATAACTTTAAAGAAATCAGTACATTGACCATAGAAACGTGAAAACAAAATTATTAAAAGGTAAGCTCGCTCGGTGCTTTAAAACCGTTGCAAATAGCTAATGGAGTTGACGCGGAGATCTTGGCTGACCCTTGTGTTGGTCATCTGGCTTGCTCACACCACCGAGGCTGCAGGTAGGTTGATCAGATTTCCACTCTTGTGAGTTCTTCTCGGTATAATATGAATCATAGCTTTTACTTCTACACATTTTTCTATAAACATAAGATGCCTTTTCCTCTACTTCTCAGTTAAATTATGATTGCTTTTTTTACATATATGAAATATTCCAAAGATAAATCACTATGTTCCACTGCTCATTTTGGAATTTAAAAATGCCAAAATTGGTTATGACAAAAATTAAGCTTATATAAACTCTCTAAAGTTCATCTAACATTATGTGAGTGCTAGAATTAATAAAGAACAGAACCAAATTATTCTTTGAAAATGAATTCAAAGCGCAAGACCCTTATCCCAGTTAGAGGCTCTTGGTCTTTTTAATTGCTCTTAGAATCTTGAAATAAGCAGTTAAATTGATGATCAGTTCAGTAAAACTATAATTGAGGAGGGATGCGCTATTTACGAGATCTAAGGTGGAAAAAATGATGTGGCCCTTTTTCACTAGTTAATGCGTGTAATAATATATGGCTCATTTATGTATTACTTTCAATCTAGCTTTTATTGTAGCCTGATTTGAAGTTACTGCGCAGGTTTTTTGACGTAGTAGTCTCACCCTGAATTTTAATCGCTTTATGTTTGTGAATTTCAAAGGGGGCGGATCTTACGTTTGAAACATAGTCTCATGATGGTTGAGTTTATGACGATGATGCTCAAACCTGTAATCTCTAAGCTAGAGGTACACTCCGTTTACAGCTGTTTTACCAAATGTAACAGTTTAGAAAGTTTATTTTAAGAACTAGCAGTTGCTGAAACAAGAAAAAAAGACAAACACTTCAAAACCTACCAGTCATGCGGCACATACCTCTTTTCAGCCTCAGACGAGATGTACCGCAAGATAGTGCAGAATTAATTTCAATTCGCCATTACAATTCTATGACCGATTCAATGCGAAGGTGAAATCTATTGTCACGAAGCCTCTCAGTTAAATGATTGATGTAGATAGTTGATGGGATTCCAAGACCAGACAGGTGGCGCACGAGGACAGTCAAGAGAAAGCAGCTTTTGTAAACAAATTATAAATTTCAAATTTCAATTTATGATCTTTTAAGGTTAAAGCAAACAAAAAAATAAATAAATAAATAAAAGAAAGAAAAAAAGAAAATTTTATGCAATTTTCTATTTTTGGCCTTTCTTTATGGAATTTCGTCGAAAAAGAAGAACTATTAGCAAGCGTGACATATATGTAAATTTAGCTTTAAATCTTCTCCACTAGATTTAGATAAAAAGAAATAAACTAATTTTTCATTATACGTAAATAATAATAATGGATCATGACTAGTGGTTTAGTAAGAAAGAAGAGATTTAAAATTGATTCCCACGAGCTAGCTGCGACTGTGTTAGTTTCTTTGGGAAGTATTTCCAGCCTTTTTGTAAGACTTTAGACGTATATAAACTGTATTATTCATTACGGCCCATTGTCATAGCCCTAATCTACTTACGCGCGGTGTAGTGTTGCTTCCAAAGAAAAAAATGTACTTGTATTGGAACGAGAGCGTTACCCAAATCCTTTGGGTGAAGAATTGTGGCTATCTGCAGTGAGGTGATCGCAAGAGAAAAGCTTTACACAGATTTTGATATTCTACTTTCTGCTTTGTTTCCTTTCTTGCTTTTTCTTTTTAGTTTATATAAGAGCAGAGAAACAACTTGAAATTACCAATCAATGTACCTTATCTAGAAGTTGAAGTGAGAGAGACAATGTCATACATAAAGTGAAGAGAGATAGAGAAAGCTAAAGGGAGAGAGAGAGAGAGAGAGAGAGAGAGAGAGAGAGAGAGAGAGAGAGAGAGAGGGAGAGAGAGAGTAAATGAATGAATGGATGGCGAATGCAGAGCGGTAGATAGGAAAAAAAATAAAATTTTGTTCAAGCTTCACGCTCTTGCTATCTATTTTTTTTTTATCTAAGTTCCTGTGGTGACATCTTTAAGCCCGCAGTCTGGAAGTATCAATGGAGGAACACGCATCACTATATCAGGCTCTAGTAAGTCATTAGAAAAATTATCCACCTACTTTGTAGTAACTTTTTTTCTCTCTAAATTAATTGTGCATGGTTTAAATTTAAAAATTCAAAACCAAATAGTTTGAAATTTTTTAAAAGCTATTTTTCCTTCAATTTCGATCTCTTTAATTACAAAAACCAAAGAATTCTCAACCAGGAGCTTCAAATTATGTTACCTTTTAGTAACAAGAGGCTAAATGATTTTGGAATACATTTACATTGCCATTTTTTACCGTCTTTTCCCATTATACCACTTAACTCGTTCAATAAAAATAGCTTCACAATGCAATCTTCCTTTGCGCACAACCAGACTTTGCCCGGAACCAATTTAACTTTGGTGCGGGTAATGAGCACTTGGGTAGCAAGGTGAAGATGGTCAACTTAGGCATCTTTGATTGCGACATTCATCCTGACGGGTCGCACGAGACACAGATCATGTGTTACACTCGGTAGGAAAATGCTTGCTTATAGTTCTATTAAACTGGTTTGGTAGTAAGGTACCCTTGCATTAGAAGATCAAGTATTTTATATGTCTATGTCTCTATTTGTATACGACAAGGTATAATAAATTATCCAGGTAGTCTTATTCAAGACATAAGACAAATTTCGTCGGGATGGTTGTATCGTTATTTCTTAGGATTACATGAAGTTCAGAAATAATGTTGAACTTAGCTTTTATTCATCCTTATAATAATACGACTGAGGAGATGTTAAACATAATTACTATGGTTTATAAATTTTGCGCAATGTTTTTCTTCCATAGCTGTTTAAGCAGTATACAAGTTAAATAATAGATTGGAAATTAAATCAATCGGATTCAGGTTGTCTCGATTTGATGCATGGAAGCGAGAGAGGCATTTGACAAAGATACAGCATGAGGTTATTTTGCTGAAGCCCTTTATTATGCTGGAGTACAATACGCCTACATGTATATATTTTTATAAATACACCAAGATATCTGCCCATTAATGTTAGAAGGAAAAAACAACAGCTGACTATTTAGATAAAGATTAGTTTGTTAACAAAAAAGCTGGATTTTTCTCTTCAGTCCCATGCCTGTAGGTGAATACACAATCAAAGTGTCGGTGGATGGTGAAGATGTGGATGAAAGCAACTACTGCAGCAACGCCGCCAACTGTATATTCACGGTTAGTTTTGGGAAACAGAGAGACTGGGGCCAGACGGAGACACATAAACAGGAGAGAGATTGAGAGACAAGAAAGAAAATCGCATACAAGCAGGCAGAAAAAGAAAAGAAATGTGACACTACGTCTGAACATATGTTGGACAAAAGAAAACGATAATAAATAAAATACATCTAATAGGTTCTTTTTCTTAAAAAAAAATAAAAAAAGATAAAACAGCTGTTATTTAGAATAAAAAAAAAAGGGCAGCAAAGTTAAATGAAAATTAATTGGCGCTGGTTGCCGATTTAGAAAAACTTTTAGCTCAATCGAAAAAAGTATAGAACATATAAAGATAGCTAACATTTAAATAAATGATACTGAACATTAAAGATCTATAAATAGTTTTGAACCTTATAAAATTAGTTGAATATTGTTATAAGCTATTTTCTTTTATTAGGTCTTTGGTGTTCCGCATTGCTGTTTTGAAATACTTTCTTACTCTATTGTGCTCTCCTCTCAAGTTTGATATCTCTACTGTTATTGAACGTTTAGGATTGTACCTTGTTTGCATAGAATATTTCAGGTTTAGTTTTAAAAACTTAACTACCTACTAGATTTATATCATGAAACAATTCTTGGATGTGACCTAAATCTCTTGAAAGTTCAACCCTTTTAGCGAATCTTTAACTGAAATGGTCAAAACATCCTTTCTCTAGAACTGATTCATGAATGTAAATGCCACATTAAGACTATCTTTTACCTGGGATTTGCGTGCAACGTAAACTCAATATGCGTATGTTTATATATTAGCATCAAACTAGGTTTGGTCTAAAAAAAAAAAAAGGAAAAAAATCTTTTTTTAATCTGACAGGTATCAGAGGACCACACGCCAACGATTGTAGCTGTATCACCACGAACAGGCATGCCAGGTAAGCACTGCTGAACCAGAATGCTGAATGTGATGTTATGAGAGCATGAGAAGAATGATATGTTTACAGAAGAATAACATTAAACATTAAACCGAATAAAATCGGCTTCACAAAAAACAATGATCACACTTTGCAAAATGTACCGGTACCGGTATCTAAATTCGACCACGTGCCTATTTGGAAAAGCATGAAAATTTGTATTTGAAATCTCACATGCCGAAAAGAATTTACATAAAAAGAACTGTGGGAGGTACATAACTTGTCTTAGTTTTGTCCTTTTACGAGGTTCATAAAAGTCCTAAGTGTCAGTCCTTTCAGGCAGCACTGAGGGGGCGAGACATATACATGCCTGATCGAAGTGGAATGTGGGCCATAAACGTCAGCGCATGAATAGTTCTATAGAACATGGATTCAATTTTTGCAATAAAACAAACACCAAATTTTAAGTTGCATAAATCTTTGACTTATAATGTACGTAAGATAAAGAAAGACGAGGATTTTGGATTAAAGGTATGGAGGAAAAATCCTCAAAACTTTTTGTTTTATCATAAAGCAGTCACACAAAAATATAAACATTGTCCAAGAAAACTAGACCTTAAGGAAGAAGTGAGGTGACCTGTAGGATCATTCTAACTATTATTGTCATAACCTCAATGGACATAATGTTCCTCAAATTAATATCTGTAGCATTTAACGTTGAGGTAACGCAAATAACCAGGACATTTTTAGACGCATAATTTTCTATTTGTGTCTGCTCAGGTACTTTTATCGAAGTGACAGGTGACATCATCACTACGAGATACGGCTCAAACGAACCAGATGTGGAGGCTGATTCGATTTTAAGGTGCGCAGTCAATATCACTTTATACATCTTGTATAAAAGTTTTCTTTTATGGTGTTCAATATGCTTGTACAGATGACAAGTTTGAAGCTAAATTGTGAAAAATAATTTTGTATATGGTCTTTTGGCAAAGTCCTATTATGAGTAAATGATCATTGTCATTAATTGTTTGGAGTTCCTTACTTTATAGATAGACTTTATATATTTAAGGGGAGAAAGTGAAAAAAAGTTCCTGCTTTTGAGTTGTTGTTTTTATTTTTGACAGTTTCATTAAGTGAAACTTTTCCTATAAATATCAATAGATGCAATGACTTTGTGAGTCATTGAGCTTTATTGGTTGTATTTCCAATCCAGAGTATACTACGGCGGGCAAAAGTGCGAACTCAGAGACGAAGACGCTGATGCAATGTAAGTTTACCTTGAAAGTTGTTCTTTAGCATTTCTGCGTTTGAATAAATGCTTGTATTGCACGGCTGTAAGACCGTGGGTAATATTTTTCAGCATTGTGATTGCAGAGCATATTCAGTATCATCATAAAAAAAACTAGTTTAACGGCTTCTGTTCGCTAAAGTCTCAGAAGATTAATAATATGTTACCTTTTGAAGTCTGTTTGATGAAATATGGAAATGATCTATTGTAAAATATTATTTGTATGCTAGTATAGGCAGAGTGATAAATAGATGCATAAAAAGAGAGAAGTAGAAAGAAGTATTATCAGAAAAAAAAAGAGACTGAAAAAAAAAGAAATATTAATTGGGAGAGATTTAATATTAAAACATGACACTTTTTTCGAGATTTCCTTAATCCCTTTTCTCTCCTCAGGTATGGAATAAGATACGAAGATAACTTTGGATACTTCATTTGTCGAACCGAGGGCACATATATTGGTAAGTTATCCTGTAGAACGATTTGGTACTGCTTTATCTGTTAACTTTTAACTTTTTTTATTGCCAAGTGTCAAGTTCTTTTTTTTTTAATTCTAATTAATCCAAACTGTTAATTTTTATCAAAACTCTATGTTTCAGGTGTGAACGATGTCAGCTTTCTTGTCAGTAATACGTACGGTCGGTAAGTATTGCAGAGTTAAATTGTAGATCTTTCTTCTTAATGCATTGAACTTGTTAAATTCACCAACAAAATGACGAGATTTGACTTTATTCCCCATTTTACTTGATTGACATCAATTTTAGTATGTTTCTAGATAATATCTTTTGTTTATGTCGAGATCTCATTATTATTTTTCTTAACCTTCGATAGATGAAGCTGTTGCCAATAATATGTGTAAAGCAGACCAAGGGCGGCCAGCTGTTATGGTCAGCTAGTTCTCATTGTTTAATCTGTGTATGATCCCCTTTTCATCCAAGGTCACTTCCAGATTCAAGAATTAAGCATGTGCACAGCAACGGCATAGGCATCTTCCAGTCATTCACCGGTACGTGCAAATATCTGCAACATTATAGATCGTTGGCGAAATCGATAGACTTCAGAACATTGATGAGTTAAAATGAGATCTTCACTATAGATTAAGTAAAAAAATGTCTATGCACCAACGAAAGTGATTAAATTAAGTCTCAAGATTTACCTGTTTCATTGAAAACCTTTTAGGTGATTCAGTCAATAAAAATCTCGTCTGTATTCCACGGAAGAACTACAGCCAGAAAAGAATTAGAAACAAAACAAAGTCAATATGTGTATTTTTTCCTCAACTTCTTTTGATGGGCTGGACCTTTATGCTTTATGGACTCCTTTCTCACCCAGAAATCCACAACATATCCCAGCACACTGGCAGCACTGCTGGCGGAACCAGGCTCACTTTGATGGGACAACATTTCGATGAGACAGATTCACCCGTTAGCGTCATGGTTGCAGGTATCATCCCAACGTTCAAAGTCTGCTTAGGATACTTAGATCTAAATCGACTAATCTTTTTACATTAACCTTTTCGCAATGAATTTGAGAATTTTTTTTGTAAACCTCCCTTTATTGTATGTGGAAGGATAACTTATTCAAGACCAAATTATCTAAAACAATGCTTTTGTGGGTTTCAGAAAACAAATTTTACTTCATCAAAGTATACAATATCCCAAATTAAGTTTTTCATCTCTGATACATCTGGGTATTAACGCATTTTAATTGCCTGATATACGTCATTGGTTGACATGAGTTTGTGTTCTTTTTTCTTTCTTTCACAAACTGATTTTTACACTGATGTGAGACCATCATATTTGACATTTCAGATGAGCCGTGTGTTGTGGTCGATCCAATCAGCGACTCTGAGATTGTGTGCGATACGCCAGTAGACAGCTCAGGAAGCAGTCATTACGCTGGTAAACACATCTTTTTTCTATAAAGCAAGAAGAAATAACTTAAATTGTAAAAATGATGTGAAAGAGCCAACTGCTTGAAAGAGACTTGCAAAATTTTAAGCCTTGCTCAGAGAGATGGAGCAAGACAAAATAATGAACAGAAATGTTTCTTCATTTTATATTTTCCTTTTCTTTTGTTACTATTATCCACACGATGGTTCAAACTAATGAAAATCATAGCTCGCTAAATCGTATTTACTACTCACAGGTAGCAGAGGTTTCTACGTATACATCGAGAATGGGACAACATCAGGAGCGTCAGTGAACAAGAACACAGCATCCGTAGTTCATGTGGACGAAAGTTGGTGGTCAGCCACCAACTGGGGTAGCCATGCTCTGCAAATGGTCGGCTACTTCATGCCACCTTACACTGGGAATTACAAGTTTTGTGTTAAGGCCGCCTCCACCGCTACCGTCTACCTCAGTACTGACCACAACCCGAGCAATAAGGTGAGAAAGACGAGTGCCCATCGAGCGAGATACAGATAAGTCTAGGTATAAGCTTTTAAGAGGGAATATGTTAATATGTTCTCAGCTGTTTTCTTGTCTTATTTTTTTTATGGTGAATGATTTGTTTAGTTTAAACGCATGAAATAAGATAAGGAAGCTGATTGTTGGCTTCTTTTATTTCAATCTTATACTTTTTTGCATCTCCAGGTTTCGCTGTTGACAGGATCTGGTTCTTCCTGTGATGGCAGAGAGTCCACATCAAAGTCTCTTACAGCTGGAAACAAGTAAGCATTCTATGTTCTCAAGGATAAAGAAAAAACGAACTCTTTTTTAGGGTTATCGCGGTCACTGTAGAGTAATTTATTATTTCATATAGGAATGCATTTTCCTTTAGGCCTAGCTTAAAATGTACCAAAGTACGGAAGAGTCGTGGGGAAGAGGGGGGGTTCTATGAAAAGATATATAGAATTATGGAAATAAAAAACATGTAGTCGCACACAGAAAGAGGAGTAGGGAGGAAGGGAGGGAAAAGGAAAGGGGGGAGGGAGAGAGAGAGAGAGAGAGAGAGAGAGAGAGAGAGAGAGAGAGAGAGAGACAGACAGACAGACAGACAGACAGACAAACAGACAGACAGACAGAAATTAGCAAATTCAGATAGATATGAAAACGTTATATATTTTAAAATGGGCTTGACTTTTTTCCGCCAGATACTATGTAGAGATCCACTACGGCAGCAGTGCGTCAGACTCCTACGTTGGTCTCGTGGCCCATCTCATGGAGACCGACTTGACAGAGGAAGATACAGGCATGGCAGAGCACGAAATCCAAGACCTTGTGTTCACTTCTAGCGTGTCCACAGAAATACAGGTGCAAACACATTCTTAGAATTTAGCAGTGCTGGTCTTTGATCGATCACTCCCTTAAATTTGATAATACCGAATGAAGTTTGTCCCAAGTTGAACCCAGTCAATGGAGGCATACGATTATCAAATTTGAAAATGTCATGCATGAAACCCGTTAATGAGGGTATAATGTTGGATACACCCTGGAATAGCGCATCTTTTGTTTGGCAGAATCAAAGGAGTACGTGCGCTATTCAAGATATTGAAATATCGAGATTTTCGGAATTTTTTAGGTTATCGATAACTGTAGTGGTGAATGTCGGAGTTATGCAGTTCACTACCTCTCTCTCTCTCTCTCTCTCTCTCTCTCTCTCTCTCTCTCTCTCTCTCTCTCTCTCTCTCTCTCTCTCTTTCTCTCTCTCTCTCTGTGTATAGCATTTCCCCTCTGCATTTTTACGGGCTTGGGACCGTCACATACATTGCTGATTGCAAGTACTGTGGCTGCATTAGAAATGCTTTTAATATATACAGAACGTGATTAAAAGCACTATGTACAAAATATTTACATATTTACATGGCAACAGGGAGCATGAGAAAACCCATTTGCTTTACGAATTCTTCCATTGTGATTTCGCCACCTCTCAGCATTCCGATGATCTCCCTTCTCTTGTCTTCTTTCTGGCGCTGATCTTTCCTCTTGATTGGATTTGAGTGTGATCGTATTTTCAAGCGTGTTCTTTCTTGCTCAGCATTCAATCCTTCTAAGAAAAGGAAGATGTTTGGACTGTGGCGCGTGAAATGATCACCAAAGTAGCGATGGAAAGATTCACAGGCATTTGTAGTGGAACCTCCCATCCCAGCATTCGCCCAGATGTGTGGAGGAAACTTGGAGTTGGCTGTGATGTAGTTATCCAGGATGTAATCAGCAAATTTTTCTGCTGCTTCTTCTGTGGGTGCTTGGGCTATGAGAACTTCAGTAAAGCAGTTTTCAACTTCATCTGCCTGAAGGGCTGGCATTGCGAAAAACATTTTGAGCCAGCGGCCAGTCTCAGAATCTTTGTCTTTGTAATCAGCTGTGAGGCCAACTTTCTGGATCTACCTGTACCAGGCCTGTGTAAGATGGAAGCAGCAAGCTTTGATCTGAGTATCTTGAAAAACAGCTTTAATAGCAACATGAACACTTGATTCCAGGTCCACGTGAATGACGTCGAATTGCAGACCCAGGTTTCTTTCTCTGTAAATGTTGATGAGATGTCTAAACATGTGTTCGTAAGTCTTTTCTTTTTTGTCAGGTAGTAGGAAGAACACACAGGGAGCATATTGTCCATTCTTGTAAGCATGTATGGTATACAGTTGGAGGAAGAATTTGGGCGCATACTTAAAAGTTCCATCTGCATAGGCCTCACTGCAAGATTGTAAGTGTGTCAGGTTTTCTTCGCATGAGATCATAACGATTTGGGTGTCGGGGTCATTTACGAGAACTGAAAGGTTGCTTTCCTCTGGTAGATAGGTTTCAAGAACTCTAAATATGTCAGCCCTCTCTTTTGGTAACTTTGGCATTAACTTGGCTCTCTCTCTCTCTTTGTATATGCTGTTTGCGATTGAATGCATGTCTTTAATGGTGATGTTTTGAAATCTTTTGGTCTCTGTACATATGATTTTGCTGGCTCTAGCCGTTGGTTGATCTACTGCCTTTCGTTTGCATGCCGAGCGTACATCATTAAGATCGAGTTCTCGACTGTCACACTTTGGATGGTTGTGTTCGGAAGGTTGAGATGTAATTTGTTTCATGTGTGTGTGTGTGTGAGAGAGAGAGAGATAAAGACAGAGAGACACAGAGAAAGATATAGATAAAGCGGAAGAATGACATATAAAGAGAGAAAAAGAGAGGGGGTGATAAAGTGAAAGAAGAGAGAGAGCGAGAAGGCGAGAGAAAGAGAGAGACAGAAGGAGAGGAAGAGAGAGAAACAGAGAGAGAGAGAGAGAGAGAGAAAGAGAGAGAGAGAGAGATGCTCGCTGTGTCGATTTCGAATGACCAACAGAGACTGGTACTTACATGTAAAGTCAAGTACAAAATATCGATATGTTCGATATAAAATATCCGATTTATCGGTGCGCTATTCCATGTTTCGGCATTTACATCGAATAGCGCATCTGAGTGACGTCATATGCGCTATTCCAGGGTGCACCCATAATGTTCCTGAAGGATCTGTGATACTAATGACTTAAAGACTTTTGAAATTGATGAACTTATGATCGATGCATGAGATCTGAAACTGCAGATATCAGGTGGGAGGGGGGAGGTTTGATCAATTCTTCATAATTCAATTATATATATAGAAAAGCCTAATGGTATACTCTTCAAGCATAGCAGATTAACTGGTTCAAGCAGATCTTTTCTTAATGCAAACATTTAACGCCACAGCTGAGCAATGTTTTTCTTCTTGTAGAATCAATCGTCATTAAAGGAATAGATTTTTTATGCTCAGCCATATGCTACAGTCGTACAACCCTGGGTAATAATAGGCATAAATCTTCAGCCTTGAGCTACCCTTGTGAAGCCTTTAAAAATTGAGGGAGTGATCTTTGGGTGTTCAGTTTTATGCTACCTGTCGTAGAACTAAAGGTCTTTTTCAACTAGTGAGCTTAGTGGAATAACATTTGTTTAGGTATAAAATATTTGTGACTTAATGAAGCTATTAAAATTTAGCTTACAAAAATACCAGAAACACACAAGAAATTGTTTTGACCTTCGTAATTCATTGACAAAAATCCAATTCCTTTGCTCCTACTTCTCTTGCAGAGAGTATCCGTTTCCAGCTCATCGGGTTCAGGCATATCAGATGTCCAGCGGATCACAATCACCGGGGATCCTTCAGCATACTTTATGATCGGACTTGAAGGCGTTTATAGCCGTAAGTTTCCACTATAAACGCGCTTGTTGTAATGATTAAGAAAATAATGTTTCATTTCACCTAGAATATCAAAATACGGTTCCTCCTCGAGAATAGAAAGAGAATTCAAAGCTTCATGGAGGATGAAATGGGATGGGACACACCACTATGTCGAGTCAAAGTTTTTTTTTCTTTTCTTTCTGAAATGAACTTCATGTTAAACTGTAAAAAACACCAATTTCTTCACTGTTGAAAATCAATATTATTAATACTACTTGAGAAGGCTTTCATTTTATGTGGCCTGTGCTTGTAAAAGAATTATCTGCATAAAACTGCGTGTTAAATTTTGAACCTATCTTGAAATTTATCATCTAGAACAAAAGCAAAATTGAAGCTTAAAATTATCTAAATAATTATTGATACTTGTTTCTGATTTATTGATTCTCCTATCATTACTCGCTCTTGGTACAATGTCGCTTATTCCTCGGGTGTATATTTATTGAAATCTACACTCACCAGCTGTGTTGCAACTCATGAACACCTTAGAAAATACTTGTCGTAGAGCATGATAAGGCTCATGTATTTTGTTTTAACCTCAATATATTTATCAATCAGTACCAATGACCCTGGCAACTATGGTCGATGCAAGCGTGGTCAAGGCCGAACTACAGAAGCTTCCCAGTATTACCTTTGATGTGCAAGTGGACATTGAGCAACCTGGCAGTAGTGGAGCGGCCTTAGTCATAACCTCAGCAGCACCACAAGGTAATCAGTTTATAATTTTGGTCGAGAGTACTTTTAGTGCCAATTTTTTTAAAATACATACATTATTTTTGTTGGTTAATAGAACAGAAAAAAGTATCGTTTGAAGGAAGTTTTTGTATTTTATGTGAAACACGAGAAGATTCCATAGTTATTCTTTTCAAATGATTCACTTTGAAAAGAGCGATAACCATACATAAGTATGCGAACATATTTCGCATTGGTTTTCTGAATGGCTCACTATGCAGTTAGCCATTCCACTTTGAGAATGACCACTTTAATTCTTCTATGAAAATGCCTCTTTTCAATAGATCAAAGTTGCTATAGAATGTAGACGCCCAACTTATTCATCCTGAAGAACCAATTCATATAAGGGGAGATCAATATTTTTTATAGCTAAGAGGTCGTAAACCTCACATTTACCCACTAGACCGTCCCCAACATGAAAGATGCATTAAAATTCAGAGAAATTCAAGCCGTTATCACTAACGTTTGGCAGTCTTCATTGTACAGCGTTTAAAATTTGAAAAGGTTGAACTCATCAGTCTACCCTCGTCAAACTGGTTAGAGCTTTCATATATTTATGAGTCATGGGTACTTAAAGGCAAGTTTGGTTTTTTTTTTCGTCTAAGGAAAATATCAGAAATTTTTAGTTAACTTCTGATATCAATGGTCCTTGAAAAACTTTGTCTTAGATATAGTTAGCGGCTTTAAACATTTTGTTGATAAACTGAAAGGATCCATTTATGAAGTCATGGTGTGGATTTAACGATGAAAGAAGGTATGTTGTGTTGATTGTAGCAGTGATGAGAGTCCGAAACAGAATATTGAAAGATATTCATACAAGGCATAATTATTTGTTTGGTATTTGTCTTCGTTACACCCACATGAAGATTGATTTTTATCAAGCGCTCTTCAAATTGATGAAGAGCATTGTTGTTATTTTTTGTGAACATTGAAATTATGGTTTGTTAGCTCTAGTGGTACTGTGGATATTTGTCAGGACATGTCCCTGTTGTTCCACTTTTAATTTAGTAATATTCATTTCATTTTTTTTTTTGAGAAGGCATTCACTTGAATATTTAAGGATTTTCGATAGTAAGACCTTCCTTATTTTTGTAATGTCTTAGGATCTGTAAGCGCTTTTATGGGTCAAGCTTTGGGTGGAGCTAATCCACCAGCCGTGACCTTCAGCGTGACCCCTGTGACAAATGGAGCTCCGGATATGACCACCTTCTCATTGATCATGCTCGGCATTCCTTCCCGGCCTATCGCTGCTGATGCCAGCGCCAATGACGTAAGTTTTCTAAACGAAACACGAGTGTATTTACGGTTTGGTTATCTTTGGAAAAAAAGTTTCAAAGTCTAGTTCTGCCACTATGATTTGTCAAAACTTTTATCATTAGAAGTGGCCGCAATGAGATCCAACTCATTTTAATTCTAACATACAATTTACCTTTACTTCTGCATATCTGCTAGCTCATAACTATGCCTCTCTTTCTTTTAAGGTTATGTGACCTTAAATGTATAAATATGGCTGTTTATCTTTTATAAGTCTTAGGTCGCATGCATGCTATCGTAACATTAGGAATTTTTACCAGCTTTGGTTTTATTCATTGACTATACTAAACCTCTGTTTCTCCTAAGTATCAAAGGAAATGCAAGTAAATTTCAGTGGCAAAACATCAAATTTTGCTGCTTCAGTGAGTAAAATCTCTTGTTCTCAGGTAAAAACGGCCTTAGAGGAACTCTTCAGCGTTCGATGTCACGAGCAGTTATCTAGCGGCCAGGTGGAAGACTTCGAGTCGAGCGAGTCATGGATGAACGGACGTGTGTCCGATACCGAACCCTTCTGTGGACGCTACTCTGTTATGAATCCTACCTACATTTACCACAAGGGCTTTGGCGAAGATGATACGGGATTTCCTATCTCTTCATCCAACAACAGATATGTAAGTCAAAATAATGGAGATTAACAGTTGGCATCTGCTAAAGAGTATTATCAAATTATTTCCGATGTCTTGTCTCATGTGAGTTTGATTACATCATTTAATAGACCCCCAATAGGTCATTTGACAAGAGAGAAAATATCTAAATATTTTGTACTTAAATGTTCTTTTTTTAATTTTGAAAAGACGATATTAAAAAAAATTGACAATTCAGTGTTTTTTCTTCCTCTTGATCGGACCCAATAGGCTTTCATTCACATGATGTTTGCTTTTTTTAAATATTTATTTTTGTGTTTGATTTAGCTTCTCCCATGTCAATTGATTTTCATTTAAACGTAATGCTTCAAATCATTCTCCTGATTTCCTCAGATGTGTCTAGCATACAAAGGTCTAGCTAAAGTGAGATCTGTAAAACTGAAGTTTACCTACAAAGCGATAGACGAAAGTGATCAGTCTAACCAAGTCACCTTTAATGTGAACAATGACAACCCCGATGCGTAAGTCTTTGTGTTGATTCAATGTAAATATATTAAGTGATTTTATTTTTCCAAAATTTGATACAAACTTTCGAATGTTTTTTTTTCTTAAATTTTTCTTTGACAGTCTTTGATGTCCAACACAATTTTGAAGTGAAAGGATGAAAGGAAGAGATAAGTGAACAGCATACAAATACAGGGGCGAGACTCGTAGAAGGATAGACAGAAAGACAAACAGATAGGGAAAAATACACAGGTAGATAGGAAAAAAGAGTTTTATATAGGTTGAAAGAGAAATTTTCAAAAGGTAGGATGGATGGATACATACATATATATATATATATATATATATATATATATATATATATATATATATATATAGATAGATAGATAGATATAGATATATAGATATATATATATAGAGAGAGAGACAGACAGATAGACAGACAGGCAGACTGACAGACAGACAGAGAGACAGAGAGGTTATATTAATAGCCAAGTAGATACAGTTGATACACAATAATGGATAGATAGGATCGAAAGGTGAGTTGATAGTAGTTTTTTTTTTTTTGCAAAGGGTAGTCTAAAATGAGGTGGCAAAAATAGCTGTGTTGCCTTTTGGTGTTATCGATATGCCCAACAGTACGAAACTTACAGAATTTACTATGATTTCTCCGTTTAGCTGGAGCTACTTCTGCGAGGACGTGTACGCTCTCATTCAGGCCAAGGTGACTGGAACTGGATTCGTGTCTGCGTGGGCCCAGGCCTTCAGACAAGACACTGACGAAGATCTGTGGATCGATCAGGTCATGTTCCATCGCCAAACCCCGCTAGCTGATGATCAGATGGGTGAGACTTGCTCGCTTGTTGAATGCTTTTTCTGTTCATTTGTCAGGGAGGTCCAAAGGAAATTTTCCACTATACATGGAACAGAACATAATGGAATTTCTCTGACTAATTTATAAAATGACAGTAGGTACAGGTGTCATAAGAAACGTTTATCATAACTAGCAATTTATCTTCAAGTAATACACCATGAGCACTAGCATAGTTTCCATTGTTACAAAATGTTTGCGTGTTAGCTGTTACTGATGAAATTGAAAGGACTTGTTAAACCAATGACGTCTTTTGTGTGAAGTTTTTATTTAGGTTTTAATAATCTAATATGTTGGCAGATTTTTCTTATCAACTAAAGGTTCCTCTCCTCGTCGATCACCAGATGCTATCTCATACCTCCGGATGCCACAAGCCCAACCCAGCAATGCCTTCATGGAGACCATCTCCGTCACTGGGACCTACCCGACCTTTGACATTGAGCTCACTCCTCATGACTGTGGTTACGACTTTCCATTGTTCCAGGCTGGATCAGGCTTGGTAAGTGTATGCAGCACAGAGCCTGGAGACTTATTGCCTTCAACTAATTGATTCTGAGATATAAAATACCACAGTGATATGCCGTCCAGTTATCATAGCCACACAGAAAAAAATAAGCGTCTTCAGCATCTTGGAGTAAATTTAAACCTTTTCCTTGGAGCATAAAAACATTTCAAGAATCGAAGAAAATTACGTAATATTTGTTACAAAAGTTATAGATGAACGTGCAGCATAGCAATGCATACAGTTTAATGGAACAAATGTGAGAAAATATCTCCACCTTATTATTTTATGCAAGTATTCTTACCTTCAAATTGTACATCATTTATATAGTCCGGTGCTAGAGATATGATTTTAAACATTTTGAATTATACCATTGAGGAGGTCTTTGAGATCTTATGGAACATTAAATACAATTGTTAAATCAAATACAATTTTTATTTATTTTTTTAAAACACATGAACTCGTATAAAAATATGAAGGGACCATTTGCGGAGTTTGAAGAAACCGAAGAAAAAATGTGAAAAGTCTAAATCTTTTGGTATGTTGAGAAAGTTCTTTTTGTATATAATCATGTGCTATAGTGATCATTTTTATCAGCTTTTCTGTCTCGCTTTTAAGAGGAGCGGTAGAAGGGTTTTTGCTAAACCATGAATCACGAGGCCCTCGTCTGCAGAAAATTGCTGTGAATAGAAGAGTGGGGCAGAATAATTCAATAATATTTTCATAAAATTTAAATTTGAAGTTTTTGTTCTCTCAAAGTTATTCCTGGGCATGTCTTTCCACAGCCTGTGAGTGTGTCCAGAGTACAGACTGCATCTCCCCCCATTGCTGGCTCTTACTCCATGTCTTTTAATGGAGAAACCACACCAGGTAAATATAATTTTACATTCTAAAAATTTCTCACACTTTCGAGTAATTCTTCAGCCATTAGAAGAAAGATGACCATCAGGACGATTATGACGATAGCACTCAATAAAAGGAGGTAACTGTAGCAGTGTTTTAGGATAATAGTGAAGATTGAGTGGTGGCGGTACTATCGTAGATGTAGATGATAATGAAAATTTCTTCTAGAACAAACAGGTACTTAAGACCATCAAAAGAATGTAAATCGGATCATTCATTGTACTTTCATCTACAACAAAAAAGGTTGAAAAGCAATCCCTCAATGAACGAGACTGAAAGAGCATTGTATTAGATGTCTTGATCAATTAAAAAAAAAATACAATCAACGTCGAAATTATATGTTGGTGTACATTAACTTGTGCTTTGTTGCCTTTTTTTGTACACTATGTCATATCATAATGTGAGCACCGCTGTTGTATTCCAGACCCAATAGCTGTGTCTGTAAAAGTGGAAGCGGACAATTTGATTGGAGGCCTGAGCTCCATGTCAGTGGGTTTCACAGAGGTGGAGGCCTCAGGCACCTGCTCAGCCTTCACGTTCAGAGTTAAGATGGTGTCTCACTCAGGCAACCAGAACATGATGACGGTCAGTGATTCTTTTTCAAGGGATAATTTTTATCCCTAGTGATGAAACATAAGTTTAAGAAATCATCTAAAAACAGATAGGAAGTATAATTAGAAAAATGGGTATCTCCCATCCTAATTTTAAGCCAGACACTGGTGACAACTTAAACAAAAATTAATCGAATTAAGAGGGCAATGTTCCTTTCAAAATGACTAAACGCTTATTTGATAAATGTGTCTCAATTCTGACGTACTCAATTAACAGTTCCTCCCATTAAAAGCAAAGTGACAATTGTCTCCCATTCTGGTCGGAATTTATTCTCTCATCACTAGAAGGTGCTTAAAGGAAGACCCAATTCTCTTTCATAATCCAATATCATAGGTGGACGGATCACACCTCACCGGCGATGGTGTGTCAGCTTCTGTGGAACTTCACCGTGACGGCGGTGTGTGGTTTGATCCTATCATGGGCAGCTTGTTGCGCACGCATCACACCTCGCCTCAGGTGCAGGCCTCAATCAACGGAGTTCCCACACGCTGCCAAGAGGGTCAGGACTGCAGCTTCTCCTGGGCTTCTTCGCACACACCCACTGTGACAGGCATCACCCCTACATCAGGTCCGTGCAGCTCCGTAATGCAACTGCTGATCGTATCAACAATCATTTAAAGTTAAAAAAACAAGAACTTCATGAGGATATGAGCTTTTCTTTTTTTTTTTAATTTGTTGGTTACAGAGAATTTAATTTCATCAAATTTAGATCTCGGTAAACAGAACATAGCAATGGGTTTAGAAGGAAATAGGGGTGATTAATGCAATTGGAAAAAAAAGAATTAAAAGCATGAAATATGATTTGTGTAGGCCTCTACAAAATATTATAATTCTGAATGTGACAGTTCACTTCAAAAGAAATAGTAGAGGCAATAAATAATTTAACTTTGACCATTGACTTTTGGTAACTCATATATGCTTGCCATTGACTTCATATTCTGAACAAAATCCAAAATAATTAAAAGAGATTCACTCTCACCTATCTTTTAATTATTTCTTTTACCGACTAATTGGAACATAAAAATCTTTGATTTCGTCTAAAAGTTCTCATCAACAATTTTTGTTTTCTGTTCAGGGTCTATGGGAGCATCTGTTGTCATAAGCGGCACAGGTTTCTCCAACACTGACGCTGACAACACGGTGGTCATTGGCACAACAGCCTGTACAGTGACTGGCTCCACCACGACAGCGGTCACTTGCACCCTGAATAATGGCCCCACGGGACCTGCCAATGTCAGGGTCACTGTTGTAGGCAAAGGTCACGCTTCCGGCTCCGTGTCCTTTACATACGTCACAGGGGTCTCAGGATTAACAGCAAGCCCAGGCAGTGTTGAAGGTACAGCCATTAAGCTTTAGCAAACGGAAAACTGAAACAAAATGTAAAAAAATATGAGGAATGTTTCTTAGCAAGTCAGAGAACTATTGAAAGAGTAATAAAAGTTAAGAAGGATGGAGATCATTAGTTCTTGCGGAGAGAGAGAGAGAGAGAGAGAGAGAGAGAGAGAGAGAGAGAGAGAGAGAGAGAGAGAGAGAGAGAGAGAGAGAGAGAGAGAGATTTTTAATATTTTTAACTAGCTGAATTCCACATACTTTTTGGGAATTTTTTTAGGAAGTAATGAGATGCCACTATATTCGCAGTCACACTTCAATAAAACAGTCACAGCTAGATGTACAGGGCTATTTCATTATGATAAGCCTACCTTGTTAAAAATAATAAAAAGTCTGTTCAAAATAGGAACAATTAGAATAATCAGCAAATTGTGTAAAATCAAAATCTATAGTTTAAAGTATTGGGCTCAAACTAGTTATCTCTTAAAAATTCAGGTGGTGCCAACATCACATTGACTGGGTTTGGATTCACCTCGGACGCAACGGTGTCTGTCGGAGGCAATCCTTGCACTATCCTAAGTAACAGCGAATCCGAGATCGTGTGTGTCACACCGAGAGCAGTAAGTCGAGAAAATATTGGCACTGGCACTTTACACCATATTTCATGCAGTTGGTTCAGAGATTTGGATTTGAATTTGAACTTTTTTTCCAAAAATGTTGTTAGTCTTTTTTCTTTTCTTTTTTTTTTTTTCATAGTTTTTGTTTAACCTTAAGAATACTTATAATGTACAACATAAAATACGTAAGGAAGTTCCTATTACTTTTCATTACTTCCTAACTTTGTGTGTTCCTTTTCTTAATCATTGGAGATGATATGGTTTTCGATTGTGAGAGAGACTCTTACCTCATAATTTTCTTTTAATATTAACTTTTCCCAGGCATCACATACAACAACGACATCGGTTGACGTCGATGTTACCCAAAGAGGAAGCAGCATCACAGCTGGCCAGTTTACCTATGATCACACTTTGACCTACACTCCTGTAATTAGCTCAGTGTCCTTGACTACAGCTCAAGTCTGGGGTGAGAAAGCTTAATCTTATCATACGAGGTTTTTACTAAGAAAATTTTGTTTGTGTTGGAATTTTTTTCATCTTGATAAAAGTTTGTTTTTTAAAGATGTTTTGATTGTTTCCCAACTTTCTCAAGACTACTGGAAAAATTTGTCTGTATTGTTGCACTCTTAATGATTGTTTGTATTAATGACAGATTGAATCCGCTCCTAAATGTTTTGAAGTGTCATTTTCATCTTTTAAAAATATTAGGTTACTCTTTTAAGAAGATTTAAATAATTATAATAATAGATGCTTAAATAGACCTTAATAGCCTCGTTATAGTAAACTTTATCATTTTGTCTCCCAGGCGGACAGTCAATCACAATCGCAGGTTCAGGGTTTGGCGGTACGGAGATGCCAGTAACATTAGGCGGTGAGAGAATGATTGTGGACTCTTATACCGACACGGAAATAATAGCCGTCACACCAGCCTTATCTCACGGCAGTTACAAACTTCTGGTGCAAGTCGACAACAAAGGATACGCTGATCTGAGGTGATTATAACTCCAACTTGTGTTTTTATTAACACTTGATATTTTAATTCAATGGTCAAGCAGTTTTACAGTGAATGGTATTACAGCAGGGCGTCAGAGATACATTATCATGCTTTCTAAAATCTCTCTAAAACATAGTTGCTTTTTTTCTTCCTACAGAACAAACAGTATCTCTGATATTAGTTACGTGTTCCAAGTGACGAGCTTGAGCCCTGGGTTTGGCTCCCTTTACGGTGGCACTGATCTTCTGATCATGGGAGAGGGCTTCAGCTCAAACTCGTCTGAGATGGAAATCACTTTAGGTCCACACACATGTGATATTACGAGTGTAACTATCAACCAGATCGAGTGTCGCATTGCCGATACAGGCACCACACATATCATCTCTGCCACTGGCACCCACAAGAGTAAGTTGAGTTGGAGGATCTCTAGGGGTCGACGCCAAAACGGCTGTAAGATGAAAGTGTCATTGAAAACCTCTCTATAATAAACAAGCTTGTGCTGTTTGCATGTCTATTGCCTCAAGGTTGTTTGAAACATTTAAATCATAGAATTATCTTAAGTACTTTTTATTAATTTCTGATTCATTTTAAGTTAAGTTTTTGTGCAGCGCATTGTTTAGCCAAGCGATTAATTTGAAGACCACATTGATTGACAACGAACACTGATTTCTGATTCACCCCAGACTATGGTTATGGTTACGCCTGGAATCATGATCCTCATCAAGTTAATGTTGGGGACTATGTGACCTGGCAGTGGGATACCCCGACTTACGTCTCTGACATCGGCTACAGCATCCAGCAGACTGCCACTGCCAGCGATCTAATTAGCATGCCAGGTGGTTTTAGCTCGGGGGCAATCTCCAGATCTGGTGAGTCTCGCTCTTATCTCGCTCTTAGCTCACTAGGTAATCTCCAGATCTGGTGAGTATTATCTCGCTCTCAGCTCACTAGGCAATCTCCAGATCTGGTGAGTTTTATCTCGCTCTCAGCTCACTAGGCAATCTCCAGATCTGGTGAGTATTATCTCGCTCTCAGCTCACTAGGCAATCTCCAGATCTGGTGAGTATTATCTCGCTCTCAGCTCACTAGGTAATCTCCAGATCTGGTGAGTATCATCTCTCTCTCAGCTCACTAGGCAATCTCCAGATCTGGTGAGTATCATCTCGCTCTCAGCTCACTAGGTAATCTCCAGATCTGGTGAGTATTATCTCGCTCTCAGCTCACTGGGTAATCTCCAGATCTGGTGAGTATCATCTCGCTCTCAGCTCACTGGGTAATCTCCAGATCTGGTGAGTATCATCTCGCTCTCAGCTCACTAGGCAATCTCCAGATCTGGTGAGTATCATCTCGCTCTCAGCTCACTAGGCAATCTCCAGATCTGGTGAGTATCATCTCTCTCTCAGCTCACTAGGTAATCTCCAGATCTGGTGAGTATTATTTCGCTCTCAGCTTACTAGGCAATCTCCAGATCTGGTGAGTATTATCTCGCTCTCAGCTCACTAGGTAATCTCCAGATCTGGTGAGTATTATCTCGCTCTCAGCTCACTAGGTAATCTCCAGATCTGGTGAGTATCATCTCTCTCAGCTCACTAGGTAATCTCCAGATCTGGTGAGTATCATCTCTCTCTCAACTCACTAGGCAATTTCCAGATCTGGTGAGTATCATCTCGCTCTCAGCTCACTAGGCAATCTCCAGATCTGGTGAGTATTATCTCGCTCTCAGCTCACTAGGTAATCTCCAGATCTGGTGAGTATCATCTCGCTCTCAGCTCACTAGGTAATCTCCAGATCTGGTGAGTATCATCTCGCTCTCAGCTCACTAGGTAATCTCCAGATCTGGTGAGTATCATCTCTCTCTCAGCTCACTAGGTAATCTCCAGATCTGGTGAGTATCATCTCTCTCTCAGCTCACTAGGTAATCTCCAGATCTGGTGAGTATCATCTCGTTCTCAGCTCACTAGGTAATCTCCAGATCTGGTGAGTATTATCTCGCTCTCAGCTCACTGGGTAATCTCCAGATCTGGTGAGTATCATCTCGCTCTCAGCTCACTAGGTAATCTCCAGATCTGGTGAGTATTATCTCGCTCTCAGCTCACTAGGCAATCTCCAGATCTGGTGAGTATTATCTCGCTCTCAGCTCACTAGGCAATCTCCAGATCTGGTGAGTATTATCTCGCTCTCAGCTCACTAGGCAATCTCCAGATCTGGTGAGTATTATCTCGCTCTCAGCTCATTAGGTAATCTCCAGATCTGGTGAGTATCATCTCTCTCTCAGCTCATTAGGTAATCTCCAGATCTGGTGAGTATCATCTCTCTTTCAGCTCACTAGGCAATCTCCAGATCTGGTGAGTATTATTATTTCGCTCTCAGCTCATTAGGTAATCTCCAGATCTGGTGAGTATTATCTCGCTCTCAGCTCACTAGGCAATCTCCAGATCTGGTGAGTATTATCTCGCTCTCAGCTCACTAGGCAATCTCCAGATCTGGTGAGTATTATCTCGCTCTCAGCTCACTAGGTAATCGATTATAACACTCTTAAGTATCTTAACCTTTCGAGGCAGAACATCGGATATTAAATGGAACTTCTAGAACACGGGTTTTCTCCGTGCTTAGAAATATTATTTTTGTCAGCACATGAATTTAGAATAATGCTGGTTTTTTTGTTATCCCTCCTTTCATGCTACACGGTTTTCTGACCCCTGTTTTCAAGTGATTTTCTATTTAAAGTATATAAACACTAAAACCCAAAGGCACCTCAGAACTAAGAGATTGAATTGAAAATACTCATTCGAATCGAAGACAAGTTTTGATCTTGTCCCTGGACTAAAAATTGTCTCAAATTTTGAAGAGTGTAGAATGATAAACAACAAAAAAGTGCCTCCTCGGCGCACATAGGTCTGAGCCTATAATTTTTTTTTTTTCTTTTTTTTTTGGGGGACGTACCTTGACGCCTTGAGCGATGAAGTTGTTGTCCGTCAAACTTTCGAAATTGACATAACGGATATTTTCATAAATTGTTCGTAAACTCATACAATTTTAAGAGTTTTTGTTTTAATATGTGTTTTGAAATATAATGTATTGCGCATTTCTAAAACCTTCATAATATTGTTTTTTCGGTTTGATTTTTAGGGTCCTTCACTCAGCGCTTCACTGTGCCTGGTACTTACTACTATTGGACTGGATATATGAATTCGGACGAGACCATCTACTTCAGAGGCACCATCAATGTAGTTCCTCTAGTGTCACATTCTCAGCAGTTAGCCGTTCGCTTACGAGGACAGGAGGCGCAGTATGATACATGTGGGTTTGATCGGCTTTAAAGTTTATAAATTTAAGAGACAACGTCCGGCAGTGATCTTATCTTATGACGAGCGGATATGAAAGAAAAAATGTCTTGGCGTAATTCAAGGGAATGGAATCCACTTATCTTTTAAAGGTCTTGCAAGTGTTGAACAATTAGTACAGTTTATGGTTTCAAATTACATAAAATTATGTTTTGTACCGTGTTCTTTGTTACAGTAGTTTTAAGGAAGAGAAAAATTTCTATTATTTGCGCTTCATTTTGAGAGTAATGATAAACTACTAGAAATGTAGAGCTTAATTTCCCGACGATGCCAATAGGAACTTCGTTTAATTTTTCTCATCTTTTTAACTTCTCTTGTTCAACGCATAAAGCTTCACTTATAATTTTTCCAGCTGGTCCGTCTCAAGTGGCATCTAGTGCCTGCTCTTCCGTGAGTCAGGGAATCAGTGGCTGCTCAGACTCCACATCTCTGAGTTCTGTCTCGGGAAAGTTCAACTTTCAGTTTCTCAAGTGCTATTCCCCGTACGTGGAGTCTGTTAGTACAAACAACGGTACAGTGGATGACGTCATCACACTATTTGGAATGGGCTTCGGCTCAGATGTGAGTCTTCAGAATATCCTCACCTTCTTCAGTTGTAAATATTCAAGTGCAGTGACAGTTTCATTACCCATTTACTTATTTACTTTGATGTGGAAAATCTGATTGTTCAGTAGGATCACTGGGATGGTATACATTCCAACAACTTTTTACATCAAACCTTGTAAAAATAAAAAAAACTAATAAATAAACAAAAAAAAATCCCAAATTCAATAGAACAAAGATGGAACAATCATTTACAATTCTATGTGAAATATTTAAAAAAGTATGAGTTCTTTGGCTTTACGATCTCTGTAAGATCGTCCTCACTATCTCTGCTGAGAATGCAACGATGTTTTGTTTCCCTACAGAATTGTCAGAATGAAGTGAAGTTCTCAGGCGCGACGTGCGAGACACTGCTGTCTACCAGTTCCTCTATTGGCTTGCGCATTGCTGATGTGGACTCCCCGCCAGTCGGAAGTAAGCCCTGGAAGAATGCAATTTTTCACTTTTGATTTCTATTGGGAAAGTAATTCTTCACTTAGACCCTTTAGAACAGTCTTTCCTTACAGGTGTCTGTGATATCGATATCTTTCTGAACCTTGTAAAATGTCTCACGCTTGACCGTAAACAAGCAATGATTATGTGAAAAACATGGCAAAATGATTAAAACAAATTATGTAAACGACTGTACTAGTTCTGTGTTATTATTTTTACGGAATCGACACCACTATAACTTTCCTTTAAAACTTGTTCCAGTTCTTCACGAGTTCGAGGCCCGAGTGGCCAACTTGGGATATGCTCTAGTAGCCATAAGTAGGAACGCCGACAAGACATTTGGTCTTCTGCCTAGTGTCTCGAGCCTAACACCGTTTGAAGGTAAGAAATAAATGCAGTTTACTAAATTATTAATCTTGGTTGCATTGCTACAGATTCGTTCAGTTTACAAACCACAAAAATTGGTACCTAGGGAATGTTTAGAAGGTAAAGTTCATTATCTGTTACTTAAATTCTTACTGAGGCACAAGAGGAGTTTGTCACATATCACTGTCTAATTCATTATCTATGCATAAACATCTCGCCCCATCCAGGATCGAGGGTTGGAGGTACTAAAGTGACAATTAGTGGTGCTGGCTTTGAAGGGGGCGTGGGTGACATAACAGTGGACTTTTATGTGAGTATGATTCATAGCAAGCAAGGATTTGAATAACATTTAAATGTTTTGATGTTTAAACTATTCATAAAAATTACGGGTTTTCTCCTGTTGGTGGAATATTTAAAGATTGGATATACTTTTTGAACTTGGGTTTAATTTCATAATATTTGTCTAGATGTCCTTTCTGAGGAATTTCTTTAACTTCTTTCTACCACTTCAATATTTTTTTCATGTTTTTTAAATATCGATTAACAGTTGACACCTTGTTGCTTACTAAATGTTTTCACAATTAATGATATTTTTTCCACCGAAGATTTTCTCATGTATTTATCCAATTTACCTCGCTCTCATTTTGGCTTGAGATGTTATCGTGTCAACTATGCTCAAACCATACTAGTTCTGAGATACCTCTCGGTGGAAATCTCAATGAACGGAATCAGAAAATAATTTGAGTTCATATGAAATGTCATTAATTCATTATGCTTAGAAAATGACATAACTCAAAAATGAGGTGAATTCTAAATCAGACTCTAGTAAAACCTACAACGGTCTGCAATTTCTTTTCCGCAAATCAATTAATAGAAATAAAGTATCGAGGAAATCACAAAACGATAAATTGGAATGTCTAATTGCATCCACCTGAGCGCAGTCAACGATGAAATGAGCATTGAAATCACTCTTATGTACAACTTATCTCTATCTTATTTCAGTACCTTGACTGTGAGGTAGAGTCTGTCACATACACGCAGATTGTGTGTGAGACTAACTGTCTCTCCTCTCCGGCCAACTGTAGGACGGGTGCCATGACAGCCACTGTTATGGTCCCTGTCGGAGATGGCTCAGTGATGGCTCAGTGTGAAGACCCTAGCTGTACCTTCATAACATCAGACGACAAGACCCCCACAGTGTCGGATGTTTCGCCTGTCACAACAAATGCAGGTATGAATCAGAGAATTAAAGTGATCATGAACCCATACATTTGAATACATTTTGAAGTTATCTTAACGGCATAAAACACTGGGTTGAACTTGTTATTGTCATCGATTGTACTGAAGATTTGTCTTGTTTCTCGATCAGTTTTGTCCTTTTATCTGTATACTAATTTACCACACATTCAAAGTATTCATGCACGAGATTAGATAATAAGTTAGGCAAGTAAATTCTTTCAATGTTGTTTCTTTTTTGATAGCTTCTACATCATTCACGATCACTGGGACTGGATTTGGAACGGACAATTCCGTAGTCAGTGTTCTCCTCAGTAATGAGACATGCACAGTGTCTGGCTCTGTTACCGATACTTCCATAACCTGTTCGGCGGGGCGTCTTCCTGTCGGCGATAACGATGTCAAAGTGTATGTGGACGGGAAGGGGCGAGCCGCCACAACTGTGACTGTGGCTAGCGAGGCTGTCGCCAGTATCTCTCAACCCTCCGCCAGCAGCGTCCACGGTGGAGCTTCCCTGGTGGTCACCGGCAACGGATTCGTTAGTGGAGACACCACTGTGGATGTGGCAGGGTCTCCTTGCGACGTAACCGCTGTAGCATTCGACCAGGTAAGCTCGCATCTTTGTTAGAGAAAAATAAGAGATTCCCTGCTCCATTAATTTTGAGCCTTTGGTGATCTTTTATGCTTTTTTTTGGTTAATAATTTTTTTTATAAATATTGGCTAAGCTAAAGACTATAAGATAGTAACCATTAGTTATCCTTTCAATTTTTAGACAAAAAATTAGCATCCAAACAAATTATCGATATTGAAAAGATATTAAGTATAGCAAGACGATTATGGAATTTGAGTAGGTGGAACAACTCTCTATCTTTCTCCTCCCAAGGTGACATGCACTCTCCCAGCTAAGGCAGCAGGTAGCGTCACTGTGACTGTCACCTCGAACAGCGAATCGTATAGCCCGCTAAGCTTGAGCTACAGCGCCACAGCCACGCCCACGGTGAACGGCACCTCGCCAGTGAAGGGCAAGAGCGGAGATCAAATCACCATACAGGGCAGTTACTTTACCTCACCGGCAGGCTCAGACCCTGTCGTCACAGTAAGTAACGTCAATTTAAGTTGTACTCATTAGTAATATGTTTTCCTACATCAACCAAAGTTGTTGTAGTTAAATTTCCAGGAAATATCTAGAAGTAATAGTTGCCCAACCCAATTTACTATGGTATGATAACTTTTATTTCCATAAAATAATGCGAATACTCTATGAACTTAAGCAAGTCACAATTTCAACGTAACTTAATTTGATTCTGCCTAAACGCACTGTCACACCCTCCTTTACTGACAAACTTACGTTTTTCAACTGAAAAGATCCATGGTGTAAGAGACTGAGAAATTGATTTCGCCTCTTCTCGTCAGATCGGAGGTGTTGCTGCCACGGTGACAGCTCACACCGGTTCTTCCATTACATGTACAGTTGGCACTCAGGCCACAGGGGAGTTTAACGTCCTCGTCTTTGTAGAACAGCTCGGGTTTTCCAACAACGATACCATTTTCACTTATGAAATCGGCGATTTTACACTTGCACCAGCTACAGGTTTGTTACTAGTCTCTATAGAGATTTATTTAACTACCTTTTGAATTTCCTTACTCAACATTTTACCTATAAAATTGCCTCTTTTTCCCTAGCTCTTTATTGATAATGAAAACGAATTAAAGTTAATTAAGAAAATATCAACGATATGATGATTGAAATCTAATGATCCAAGCAATTAACCTAATTTATTTTATTTAATTACCGGAAATTAAAACTAGTGATTTTACTTATGCTCCGCAGTGAGAGAGAGAGGGAGAGAAAGAGAGAGAGAGAGAGAGAGAGAGAGAGAGAGAGAGAGAGAGAGAGAGAGAGAGAGAGAGAGACTGCTGTGCTTTCAATCATTTACAATTGTATAAAGTGTTATACATGGGCGTGTGATTCATAATTATACAATCAAAGCTTTATTGATATTTTTTAGCTAAAGTAAGCTTGCGTTCATTCAGGAACGACCAACGGTGGCCAGACCATCACTCTCAGTGGCTCAGGCTTCTTGGAGTCCGAGAGTGCGGTGACCATCTGCGGTGCCGACTGTGTGGAGGTCAATGTTACCGCTAGCCAGTACATCTGCAAGACTCCGGCCAATTCTGGTGAGACAAGGCTGATTAAACTGGTTGTTGGTTTAGCTGTTGTTGTCACTTCTTTTGTTCTAGTAGTTGCAGTTTTGTTCGATCTCGAGCTACTGTTGCAATTGTCTTTGTTGACTAGTTCACAAACGTAATTATACTTTATAAAAATGGTACATTGGTACGCGGCTTTTAGTTGTGCATGTAATGTATGGAATGCTAGCAATCTGCGCTGTATAAGCAGCAGTGCTGCAATGCTCTAAAGTATAAATTGTATTTTTTTGCTATGGTTTGTCAAGGTCTGTCACGGAGGAAGATGTAAAGTTTTTATCTGCAGCATGCGTTCTTCTTTTTCTTCCTCTTCTTCTTAAATATTATTTCTTGCTCTTTAAGAAACTCAATCGTCCAAGAAGTTATTTATTGCATTGGAAAACAGCACTTATTTCAGTTAAATACATTTTTCTGACCCCACCGATGGGAGGTCGATAAAGAAACGTCCTTTCTCATCCTTGAACTAATCACGTCAGAATGTTTATTTGATCAATTTCAGCGGGTGCGTGTGATGTGGTTGCCACCGTCCGAGGTGTCAGTAAGACTCAAGCCGGCGCCTATACGTATGATGCATCTCTGGTGTCTACAGTCACTGGAGTGAACCCAACCAGGGGTGGCACTGGAGGTGGCACGTTGATAACCATCTCTGGAACTAATTTTGGGTGAGAGGCATTTCACGGATATCGTCAAAAAAGTAACAGGAAGATAATTTCTGGTATTAGTTATGCATGTTTTAAGCTGCTCAGAGAACTTTAACTTGCAAAGCTGAGTTGTTCCAAATGCTTGTCAGAAGTGCTCAATCTCCCCATTCATGATGCCAAAATTGTAAAGGATGGAGGATAAAGAATGATTGAGAAGGGAAAAGCTTCTAGAAAAGAAATATCGGAGAAGTTCTTTTCATGTAGATCAAAAAAGTTTTTTTTAAATATGAACTCATAGATGTTATCTTGGCTCTATACACCCAAAGAGAACTTTTTAATGACGGGTTGCTGTGAAGAAATACGCATGAGGTTGCTGATTCATCGTGATCTTTGAGTTAATTCACTGCATAAATGTTATATCTCCCAGGACTGTACAAGGAGATATTAGTGTGAGTATCTGTGGATACACTTGTGATGTCCAGTCAGTTGATTCCACTTCCATCACTTGTCGCACTGGCTCTGCCTCATCTTCGGTGTGCAACGTTGAGGTACAAAGGAGCAGCTGGGGACTCGCCGAGCAGGTAGGAAAACATACTAGAATAATTGAAGTAATAAGATTTTACACTGAGTCAATGACGAATATTCTCGTATGTCATGTTCCATTTGACAACAAAAATCATTATGCGTGTATCTTTGCGTTTGAAACTGGTTGTTTAGAAACTAAAAGTTCATGGTCTCATTTGAAAGCAACATAATTTTTGTTGCGTGCTGGATTTTTTCAAATCCTTGCTAAAGGAGAAAAAAATATTGCTGCGGTTCTACTTCAAGGTTTAACTTCCGCGCGTGTAGGTTTTGCACAAAGAGCCTTGCGGTTTTATATTCCTCAATAGCACTCTTAGATTTTTCTTTCAGAGAATCCTTTTGTTTAAAAACAAGACAGGCAAGTTACAACTGTCAATATTTTTGTTCTTTTAATCCAGATCAGTGCCGAGTTTGAGTATATTGACATGTGGTCAAGTCCGTACACATGGGGAGGACTCTCTCCTCCGACTGATGGTGACTTCGTTGTGATCCCTCAAGGTCAAAGAATATTGCTGGACACAGATACTGCAGTTTTAACAATGCTGCTGATTCAAGGTAAAATGGTTTCATTCTGTGAAAAATAAGGCTTATTATATACTTTTTATTTTCATATTTCAGTATTTTGCATGATGGGAAAGGTTTATACTCCAAGATGAAACAATTTAAGGCTATTTGATTTCAAAGTTCTTTGCTATCAAAAGATGAGATCACTTTAATAAACGTCCTTTTTCCTTGATAACAAACATATGACAAAAGAATGTTTTCATTTCGCACAACAAACCACACAAATGTACAAATTTAGCTTTTAAGTGGCTTACGATTCCATAGAAAAGTATTCAAATTGTGCTTGGTTGAGGAATATAAAAGTGATATGAGTAGAAGATTAATCCACTTCATTATCATTGTGGCATAAATGGTCAGAAGTACTCATTTCATACCAGCATCATATTTATAGCTATACCTTAATAAAATGTACAAATGTGTCCACTCGCAGGCGGCGAGGTTATCTTTGATGAGGCGACAGTAGAACTGCACGCAGAGAATATCTTGATCACGGATGGCGGTTTGCTCCAGGTACGATAGTTTCGTTGATTCCGTTTCTGTAGTAGTAGTAGTAGTAGTAGTAGTAGTAGTAGTAGTAGTAGTAGTAGTAGTAGTAGTAGTAGTAGTAGTAGTAGTAGTAGTAGTAGTAGTAGTAGCAGTAGCAGTAGCAGTAGCAGTAGCAGTAGTAGTAGTAGTAGTAGTAGTAGTAGTAGTAGTAGTAGTAGTAGTAGTAGTAGTAGTAGTAGTAGTAGTAGTAGTAGTAGTAGTAGTAGTAGTAGTAGTAGTAGTAGTAGTAGTAGTAGTAGTAGTAGTAGTAGTAGTAGTAGGTGTTGTTGTTGTTGTTGTTGTTGTTGTTGTTGTTGTTGTTTTATCGTCGTAAGAATTCATGATAATATTATTAGTGTTGTCGTTGTTGTATCGTTAATTTCTCCTGTTGTATTCTCGTGCCACTTTTAATTTTACTTTTATTACCATATACAGAACATTTTTTATCCTTTCTGAATATTATTTCATAATGTCTTTTGTAGATAAATACATTTAAGGTTCATTAGACCTTGAGATAACTTGCCTGATAAAATAGAATGCAACTTTTATTATTTGATACAGGAAGAATAAGATTAATTCGTTGATTTTAATACAGTTTATATTGAGACGATAAATTTTTATAAGGTGGATTTTCTGATTACTCGTATTTGAGCATTATTGTTACTGTATTTTGCCAGGCTGGAACCGAGGATCGGCCTTTCCCGAAACCCCACACGGCTACAATAACTATGTATGGTCATCTCCGCTCCAAAGAACTGCCGATCTATGGTACCAAGACGCTTGCGGTCAGGGAAGGCACCCTCAACTTGTTTGGTAGGTCCTCCAGCATAACTGTATGGGAAAATTTCATAACCTAGTTGTGTATTATTAAGATGATTATTGCCTTTTCTTTGTATCTATTTCTCATCATATTACGGTTTAGCTTTTGAACATGATATAAATAACTTTTTCATACCTATATAAATCTCAAACTGAAGAAAAGTTCTTTACAAAATGGAAACATGGCGTCTCCTATTTTGTGTTAAAGGTACTCCTACGCTTCACCCTTGGACTAGACTAGGAGCTACAGCAACTGCTGGTAGCAACACTCTAACCCTGGAGGTGAATGTGGACTGGGAAGCTGGTGACGAGGTTGTCATAGCAACCACTGGAGACATGTTCAGCCAGAAAGAATCAGAGGTAACACAATGATCCTTCCACAACGAACTTAAGTTTTAAATAATCAGCCAAAATGGGATATAAGTCTCCAAATTATAAGTATATTGGAAAGTACACAGATAAATTAAAAAGTAATAACAGATCGACAGATAGGTAGATCGATCGATGAATAATGGAGAGAACGGCAAATTTTGGCATGATAGAATGAGTAAGATGTGATACAAATTCACCAAAAGATAGTATAAGCTAGGGTTTAAAAGCGGGAGTTTCTCTTTGTCAGTAAATCTCTCAATAGTTTGAGTTATCTAGCACCTATTAAAGATATATAAATACTAACAGTCAATCTAAATAGGCAGATAGATGGATAGAAAGAAAAAGTTTAGATGATTGCAAGAGAACAAAAAACAATAAATGTTCAAAACGTGAGCCAGAGAGAAGGAAGGGATACATGAATATAAAGAACTTACCAATTCAAAATGATACAAAAGTAAGAATTAACCGCCTGGTGTATAATTTCTCCGCTATTGCATGTTTTCCTCTGTTGAAGATGCACTGATCATGTTTCAGGTTCGCACCATCCAATCAGTGAGCGGCAATGTAGTTACCTTGACAGAGCCTTTAGAATATGAGCACATTGGGGTCCAGAGCACATACGGTACAAGGACGGTCCATTTTAGGGCCGAGGTTGGACACATGACCAGGAATGTTAAGTTCCGGGGAGACAGAAACATCGCCTTCGATACCAAAATTGAGGCCTGTCCCGCAGGATTTAATATGGGTAAGTTGGGTTTTATTGAAAAAAAAAAACCTCGGAAGAATGTTTTGTATCTCGACATGGCCAAGGTCGATTTTTTTATACTTTAGCCAATGTTTTTTTTACATTTTGGTCTAAATGTAACTGTGCTAAAACTAAATTTACAACAACAAAAAAAAGATTAAAAATATTCTGATATTTCTTTGTATATTCAAACACTAATCATTCTGCTCTTGATTTTTAAACCGACAAGCGGATGTGGATTTATTTTGTTCACAAATGTTGGTATCTGTTTATATGTACAGGTGAATTTGCCACTCAGACTTGCTTCCAGGGTAGATTTGGTGATGAGCTCGGTTCTGACCAATTTGGAGGGTGCATCATGGTCCACCAGGCAGTGAAAGACACACAGGTAGCATAAAAATTAGCATTATTAGTATTATCATCAGCAGCAGCAGCATCTTCATCAAAACAGGAAAAAAAACAGAGAGAGAAAGTTGTAAAAATGTCATTCAAGAAATTTTAGAATTAAAATGGTAAGAAAAAGAATAGGAATTAAAGTAAAGTGAAACTGAAGAACTCATGTGAATATTTAGGTTGATACCATTGAATATTTTACTTGTTTGGGATGATTAAGTAGAACCAAAAGGGAACGGAAAGGTCATATGTACAGCCCTCATCTTGGGGAGCATTGTACGCTTTATTTCTAGGTATGGTGCTCCAATGAGCCCTGAGAGGATATCAAGAGGTATTGCTTAAACATCAGGACCTAGATTTAGATTTTGAGAAAACATTTTGACAAACAAATCTTTACGATGTTCTCGGCTTCAGGTCGCCCAAGCTCATCTATCATATGTAGAGCTGAAACACGTTGGACAAGCCTTCAGAATGGGTCGTTACCCGATCCACTTCCATCTGAACGGCAACATGGACCAGTCGTATGTCCGAGGCTGCACAATACGCGATTCTTTCAACAGAGCTGTCAACATTCACGGTACACACAACACATTGGTGAGTATAGTTTCCACTGCTTGTTTCAATGGAGCAAATAATTGGTATTTAGGCAATTCTCATTTTTATGAGATCGTTTTATTTCATCTTTTAAAGCTGCTGCAATTTTCATTTAAAAAATATCTAAAAATGAAAGTTATTAGCCGAAGTTTCAGAAGGAATATTATTATACTATTATCACAATTATTTATCACAATTATAATAGCATTTTTTATCATGCTCATTACATAATACATAGCTTATCAATCATAATCTCAGTATATTTTTATGGTTGACATTCGTTTTTCCAAAATTCTCTTTTACTCAAGGTGGAGCATAATGTGATTTACAATGTTATGGGCGGTTCCTTTTTCCTGGAAGATGGTGACGAGACCGGTAACACATTCCAGCATAACTTGGCTGTGTTTGTGAGATCCTCCACCTCCCTGAGGAATGACGACATCACACCAGCTGCCTTCTGGGCCACAAATCCCAACAACACCATCAGGTTATATTTTTATTGTAATTACATAGTTATTTGTAAATTGGCGAAGGTATAGCAAATTCTGATTGTTTTTTTTTCCTAGAGAAATCCATTGCACAAAAAAATGAAGTTACTTGGTTATTCTTTATCCGCTCATTGGAAGGGTATAAGGTTCGGTCAATATTGTTCATCTGCTTCATTTCGTCATTGGTTAACGATGTATTCTTTAACTTTCTTTCCATTTTTTATGTTTCCTCAAGACACATCGGTTCTGACCTTTTTTTTAAAAAAATCCGTCTTCTAAGCCACTGCATTGTAAATAACTTAACATGCCCCTGACCAGCCAATTCTTCTTCACTCTGTCTCAGACATAACGCTGCAGCGGGAGGCACACATTTTGGAACTTGGTACCGCATGCACAAGCACCCAGAGGGGCCCGGCTACGACCCCAACTACTGCCCCCAGGCTGTGCCGTTAGGAGAGTTCAGGAACAACACTGCGCACTCTCTCGGATGGTTCGGCTTGTGGCTCTTTGAATCTTATTTCCCTAAAGTTGATGCCAGTTGCGACTCTTCTGCAGAGAGTGTGGTAGGTTAATCTTTATTCTCAACAATCGTTGTAATTTTTATCATTGTTGTTTTGGTCGCTGTCTCTGGTTTTGCAACCTCTATAGGTACTTAGCATTATCAGGCTGCAACCAATGCTTATAAGAAAGCAAAATCTTATTTCTAGCCGTAGAAACAACGATTAGGCCCGATTTTGGTACAATCTCTACCGCCGCAGAGATTATTAGACTCCCGTCAAGCCACGGTCGGATATATGAAATAAGACCCAATAATTAGATAGACCAATCAATAATTTGAAGTTGAGACCTCCATAAGTGTCAACCGAAAACTGTACCCCTTAAAAAATCTGGCATATTAAAGATTAATTTTTTCCAGTTTTGTATAGGGTCAAGACGAAAGGCATGAAAGGCATACCGGCTTCCTAAAAGAGAATAAGTAACTTTACATTTCATAAAATTCGCAAAAGTCTTTTTAAATGTGTCATTTTGGAGGAAAAAAAACCAGACACCCTGCCAGTCGTACTGTTGAAATTAACAAGGACTAGATTAATTATGAAAATCTTCACTAAAGCACATCTTTAAATTTTTAACAAGGAACTAAAACCATTCTCTGAAACAGCGGGTTGATCATCATCCTCTCACTTCAGATAGAGTCATTAGACTTTTCCTTTGCACTGACATGGTGCTGTTCACAGGTTGCCAAGTTCTACTCGCTCACAGCTTGGAACTGCGAGAAAGGAGCCGAGTCAGTGAACTCTGGGGCCCAGCAGTTTCACGACTTTGTCCTGGTCAGCAACGACATGGCCGGCTACGAGGGCAAGCTTATTCTGGACGGCCCACAGTTTGATGAGAATGATGGGCCGGGGTTGTTCAACAGTCTCATCGTCGCCTCCGACCCGCAGCTGCGCGGCAAGAGTACCGCAGGAGGCGTCATCATCCCCTACATGAACGGATTTTTGATCAAGAATGTCATCTTCTATAATTTTGATCAGGTCATTTTTTATTTACTGCAGTTCAATTCATTACTTACCACCCACCTCAGTATCGTATATTTTAACTCATTACTGGTTTACACATAAACCATTTAATGATTTATATTGCTTTATTTCCAGCTCCATTATTATGAAAGATTTAGAAAAAAATCCGATCATACATATGTATCATGAAAGCTTATCAGGATCTGTATTTTTCAATTATTTTTTTTATTTTTGCTATTGATTTAAATAAGTACGAGGACTGTAGAAAATATTCAAGCAGCGAGCTTGTAAAAAATTTATCAAAAGCCATGTATAATCATCAAATTGATTTCGTCATGAAGAGACAATTGAAACAGTCCTGGGTCGCAAAAAATGTTCTTTGTCTCTCTAGCGCCCTCTAGGATTGTGATATTATGTGCAGTTTTGATTTGTTGCCTTGAAATAATTTGAGAATTGTTTGACTCATGATCTTTGGTTCAATGTTCACGTATCTACTTATCGTATATTTTAGCCTGGGAAGGCTGCTATCAAATGGACACGTATCGACGGTACTTGCGGTCAGTACTGTGGAGGTTTTACTACACATTCGGCTGGAATTGAACTCAACAACTCGCCCCATATTGTAAGTTTACACAGAACAATATCATTTTCATGTGCCATCAATTTATTTATTTAATTTTTTTCTTATGCTTTCGTCACCAATAAAAGTAGATTCAACTTTTCACCTTAACAAAAACGGCCTTCAACCATCTCGATTAAATTTTCTCCTATCATTTTTATGCTACAGGTGAGGTACGACTGGGAATCAGAAGGCGTAATTGTTGATCTAGACGGAACTCTTGTTGGTTCTCCAAACTACAAGGTAGTGCCTTGCACTCCGTCTCTGGACAGCAACGAATGTGTCGGAAACGTTCTGACTAACGTCAATGTGCCAGCATGCGTTTGTTCAGACCAGATTAAGTTGGTCAGGTACGTTTGAGACATTGAATGAGGACAACCTTGGAATCTTCCTTTACAGATAGAGTGAAAATTAAAATTATATATTATAAGAGAAAGGGTTGAAAATTGTGATGCTCCTGTTCAATACTTTTTGTAATGGTCAATTCGGCAAAAATGCAATTTTGAAACATAATTGATCTAAATTGTAAGTTAAATCTTCTCTCCAGGTTCTCTTTCAACAACATAGTACCTCAGTCTCTGCTTGCACACGATGCAGTCTTCACCACCGAGTTCGGGACAAGCAACAGTCCATTCGCTGCTAAGCGTATCACACACAAAGAAGGGTGGGCCATGGTGCTCATGGCAAACACTTATTACAACTTTACCTTCGAGAATGGCGAGCATATCACAAACATCAGCTATGACAGTGTCATGTCAGGATTCGAAGTGAGTGCTACTGTCATGTCCACGATTTGGTGTATAAAAATATTTTCTTGCTAAATTTGTGTATCTTGTGTCATATTATGATATTTATGTTTTCGGTTAAAAAGGCATATTTATGAAATTGTTTTCTCTCCAGCACATATTTGTCACTCCAAATGTGGTACTGACAGTTAAGAATCACAAGAAGTTTCTGTTTATTACATGGTACCCATCTTAAGAGTTCTGTGATATTTTTTCTGCTCTGACGTTTATCTCTTAAACAGTAAAATTATATCCTTTATTAACGTCTTAGAATCAAATGTTATAACTATTGTAGGGCCTAGTTTATAATCATAAGCTAGTTTCGGAACTCTTTAAATTTCCATATAATTTAGGACTTTAATACATCAATTTGAAAGTTTCTGCTCTACATGTCTTTTAAACAGTTAAATTATATCCTGTATTAATGTATTTAGCTTATCGCTTACAACTATTGCAGTCTTTAATCATAAACTAGTTGGCAAACTCTTCAAGAATCCGTCCAATTTAGGAATTTGATGCAACAATTCTAACGTTTCTAGGTTGGAGATTACCTGGTGTTCACTCAGTTTGCTGACCAGAAGCCTGACAAAGTATACCTAGATGGCGCCACCCAGGTTAGCAATATGTCAGACACCATGTTGTCTGGGCCTGTCTCACACGGTGACTGGTACTACAACGTCCCAGATATGAGCATCACTTACGCAGGTATAAGTGACATGAAAAGATAATACAAAAGTATGTTTGCCCTAAATTTTCTGAAGTTTCATTTTAATGATTCGTTACTATGTCTCTTCTTCAATATGTTTTCCAAGTTTAATCATTGTAAGAGGGTGAACACTTTATCCGTGTAACCTTATCAATAAAATCTGCTTTCTTCACACCCATCTTTTGTCTAGATTGTGATCATGTTTATTGCTGATTTAGGATACTTTTTTTGACATGAAAACTACATAAAAAAAACTTCACATCATAACAAAATACGATCATGGTTGTAAAAAAACCTCATATTTTCACCCCATTTTCAGTGAGCCGCACTTCACGCAAAAAACGAGCAGCTCCCGCTTCCAACGCCGCAGACACTGATTTGAGCATCGATACTCGAATCTTCCGCTGCTATTACCGAGGCTGTCAGCCGCCGCCTCAACCCATGGAGGTAGAGATCGACCCAAGCCACCTCGAGTACTGGTCGGATCCAGCCACTTGGGTCAATCTCACTGACTCAGGGGTTGAGCCTATCGACAACGAAGATCTCACAATACCTATCGGTTAGTTTGAGCAGAATAAAGATGCTAATTATGCTTGGCTAAAAAGTTTTCGAACTCAATAGAATCATGTAATTTTTTGTTTTCTTGAATATATTATTTATACGCATTGAAAAAGCAACAACCTATAATAGCCTTAAATTATGCTTGAGCTTATGTTATGTCATATCATTTACAAAGGAGGGACTCACGAAAAGCTCATTATGTGGTCTTAGTCACACAAGGTTTCACTTTCATTGCTTAAACCAACTAGAATTTTCACTTTTAAAGTAAGATATGGAATATTTTGATTTTTCTTAATCTCCTTTTTTTTTTAATCGGAGACTACTGCTTTTTTGTGCGCATTTAACAAAAAAATAGTCCCTTCAAACTATTCTTTTAGCAGCAAAAATGATAAAAAGTAATAGAATAAGTAGTAGTAGTAGTAGTAGTAGTAGTAGTAGTAGTAGTAGTAGTAGTAGTAGTAGTAGTAGTAGTAGTAGTAGTAGTAGTAGTAGTAGTAGTAGTAGTAGTAGTAGTAGTAGTAGTAGTTGTAGAATTGGTAGTATTAGTTGTTGTTGTTGTTGTTGTTGTTGTAGTTGTTTTGCAAAAATTTAAGTAACAATGGTAAAGAAGAAAAATAGTTAAGATCATAACTAAGGTTGAAGAAACAATGAGATAATTAGATCCTTATTACATCTTTTCACATTTTTAAACTCCGTACAGACCGGTGGATCATCGTTGATAAACCCTTGCCTAAGCTTGGTAAGCTTATCATTGAGGGAGGCCTGCAGTTTCTAGACAACTCAAGTCTTGATGTGACCCTAGAGGCGGACTATATCCACATCACTGGCAGACTGGTGGCTGGCTGGTCAGAGGCGGAGCCGTTCTCAGGCAAACTCCGGATCATCATTAACGGACACCATCGATCGGAAGTCTTCCCTCATGTTAGTGGTGCTCCTGTTGGAGCGAAATTCATAGGTCAGTGCTGAAAAATTGAAATTATATCAATGTTATTTCTTCAAGGTTCACGGTTGCATTGCGTCTTATTGTTTCGAAAAATCTAGTTTACAACAGTAGTAGATGGTTATTTTTTTTTTTACTGAATCCATGGGCAAAAGCACTTTTTAAAAAAGCTTACCTATCGTAACAATATTAAGTTCTACTTTTAGTCAGAATATTTTTTTTCTTTGTACATTATTTTAGCCTGGCCAAGGTTATTAAATGCATCTCTTTGTTCAACAGGAGTATTCGGCGGGTTGCAGCTACATGGAGTCGATCCAGGAATTATTAGAACAAACCTGAACGTGACAGCTAACGTTGGAGATCAGACTCTTACAGTTGTTGACAACACCGGCTGGGTGTCTGGGAACGAAATCCTCCTGACTACAACAAGCTACAACTCCTGGCACACCGAGACCTTCACAATCAGCTCCGTCTCAGGCAACGTTATTACACTCAATGACACCGTCAAATTCACTCATCTTGGTAAGGTTACAGAATATAATTGTAGGTTAATTACAGATCGCATTTTACTTCTCCCATAATAGCGAGTTTATGTTGAAAAGTGAATTTGAAAAGGAAATATTCTTGAGATGCTACGGTAAAAACTTTACCCTTGTTGAGATTGTCCTAGTTTTCTCTTTCAAAGACATCGGTGTGTGCACCCACAATAAAGAGTAGATTTTTATTCAATATCTTGATCCTACCAAGTAACTTCAGGTCAATTTTACCAGCTCACAGCACCAGTGTGGATGGTTCAACAATAGAGATGAAGGCTGAGGTAGCCCTCCTTACTCGCAGAATCAAGATTGAAGGCAACGAGTACACCAACTCAGAGTCGGAATCATTTGGAACCAGGGTGCTGGTTGGACAGACTTTCTACAAGGGAGAACAGCGAGCAGGTACGCTAACAGCTTAGAGCGCTATTGTTTATGACAAAATATATTTTTTATATACAATTAATTATAGTTGAAACTAAACTAACAAGATCACAAGTAACAGTAGTTATAAAATGAAATATAATTTGTAAGCTATGAGCGAGGGGGTGAGTAGAAAAAGTGATTCAGGGACACACACACACGTATATATATATATAAACATCGGGAAAAAGAGAGTCCACAGCAGAAATACAAGAAGAGAGATAGAGAGAGAGAGTGTGTGTGTGTGTGTGTGTGAGTAAAGAGTCAAGAGAAAGAGAGACAATGAAGAATTCATAAAAAAGAAGCTAAAAGTGGACAATTATTTTTTGATATAACAAAAGAAAAGATAAGAATTCTGTACCACGTCCACATTGCATTTCCTCAGGCTTTGGCCAGTTCTCCAACGTTGAGTTCTTCCACACGGGTCAGGAAGGTTTTACCGAGAACTATGACGCCCGCTTCTCTTTGACTTTCATGGACACAACCTCTACACCTGGAATGATAATGTACTCCTTTGTCCGACGCTGTGCCTTCCATAATGGATACAGCACTGCAATCGGAGCTTTTGCTGTCCAGGGTCTGGAGATCGATCAGAACGTTGTACACCATACGGTGGGACCAGGTAAGGCGGGGAGTAGCAGTCAGTCGGGTTTGGTTTTGTTCACTGTTCAGTCTCTCTGAGGAGCTGCTTTGAAGTGTGTATTGTAATGCTCTCAACATGGGAATCATACAAACATAGCAATCCTCATCATGATAATGATCATCACACTCGTCTCAATCATTGCCCTTATCCTTGTAGAGAATGCCTGAGGAAATGAGGAAAAACACACGGCCTGAAATCAAAGAACCGTTGCTGCAGGCTCAAGTCATCGCTAGATAAGATTGTGGCATTATCAATCCAGCTCACGTCTAACCGCCGATATCATGTTAGAAGAACAAACAAGTCTTGAGACCACCTTGCTCTGTGCAGGCCCTGTCAAAAATAACCAAACGAATCATTATGTTAGACATCAGTTTTATGTCCTTAATGATCTTTATGATCAGTCTTAGATTAATCAGTTTTTAAACTGAACAGATAATTTTTGTCATAAAACACCTTTTTTGAAATCTTGAACCGTTATTAATTTAATAGGTATTCGAGTGGAAGGAGCTGATGCCCGCGTCACAAACAACCTGGTGTCTCTAAGCATTTGGCCAGGCGCCTACTTAGATAGAGCTGAGCCTTTCAACATTGAATATGAAGGCGCCATCGAAGCTGTACTTGCCACGGGGCTTGTGCTGGTCAACAACACCGTAGCTGGGGCGGAGAGATTAGCCTTTCATTTGCCTGGTCAAGCCTGTACCACAGTGGACAGTGATCTGTGGTCCAACAACAGAGCAACTGGTGCTCTCATAGGTAGGCAGTCATAGAGTTATTATAGTATTTCAAGACATAGCCCATGTACCTTTTCTTACACAGAACTTAAGTTCCATACTGTTGTATTTATAATGGGTCGTAATAAATGCTTATAGATATTCTGAGACTGTTTTAAAGAAGAAAGACCATGTCACTCCTATAATAAATTAATTAAATTGGTTATCCGAGAATATTGTACAAGAGTGCTGTTATCTATTTTTAAAATATCCATCGTGCGGCTACATCATACTAGCTAGATGTTATGGAAATTTATACACCATCACGATCATCACGACCATTTTCTTATTAGAATGTCTTGGAAAGTTTATCTGTGCAGCTCCTTCTTTTATATCTGAATAATAGTTTGAGATAGATCTAAAAACACATGACGTCACTAGTTTAAATAATATCAAAAGCCTAATTGTATCTGTTTTTTGTTGTTTAGATTTGGATTATATTTATCTTAGTGTGAATAATGTGTGAGCTGTGTAAGCTCGAAATAATTATCTTCAATGTTGTTAGTGTTAAGCATCATTGTTTACATATCACTACACTGCGGTTTTTTTTTTTTTACAACATCATTCCCAAACTATAGATCCGATGTTTTTACACGAGGTTTTGTATTCGCTGGGTATACTGCGATTAGCATTATTGAGCTCAGCGTCTTTCACACTTTTTGTCTTTACGGGCGTTGTGGCTTTATTCACATGGCTATCATTATTATACAAATACAATATATCTTTTCAAGTCAGAAATAACGCCAGCTAAAATGTTATAACTCATTTCAAATTGCAATACACAGGCATTGGTATCTTTTCGGAGGATCAAGCAGCTGATTCAACTTGCGTCACCTTCAGCGGTTTTACCTTGTGGAAGAATTATGATTTTGGCATTTATTACAACAATGAAAAAAATGCGATTTTCAAGAACAATTGGCTTATAGAAAACGGCGTTGGTATTTTCCCGATGGTCATCGGACCGTCGCCAAATGATCACACATATGAAGTAAGATTTTCCACACCTACTGTTTTATTTGGAGATCTTAGTTTTCTTTTCTTTTTTTTATTTTGTTTTCTTTTTGTTTTTTTTTGTTTTTTTGTCGTCTAATTATCATGAGGGCTTATGTACAACAGGAATGCATCCACTTTCAAAATTAAGTGGGTTTTTTTTTAAGGAATTCAAAGTTCTTGAGCTTAACACAGTTCGATTTAACTTATGTTTGGGGCAGTTGGCTAGAAGCTTAAAATGAATTTTTCGTACAGAAGGCAATTTTGCTAACATCCACAGGCAAAGTAATCTCTTAGGTTCCAGAATAAACTATTTCGCTCTGATTTAGAGATGCCAGATTATTTTACTAGTCTTATATGGTCGCTCTTTGTTGATATCATCTGTCTTTTGTTTTATCATTTACTTTGAAATTGAATAAATATTTTTAAAGCAATATTTACAGTACTCTAGGTTTCTTAAATTGAATAGAAATAACAATGAATTGTCCCCTTAATTAGCATTTTTTTTTAAGTTACCTTGTGAAAGCCTTTAACTTTTTATGCATTTATAGCATTTTCATGACAAGTTTGACACTGAAACACGTTTCTCTTTCCAGGATAAATACTGCGAAATCAATAACAACGCCTTTATTGGCAAGACCTCTTCTTTCTCCTACTCTGATGATGTGATGTCATCCAGTGATGTGAATATTCAATTGAGTGGTCAAGGCAGGGGCTTTGGCTCAGGAGCCTGTGGCAAAATTGGCTTTTCTGTAGGCACCTTCACTGGTGGTTCAAATGCAGCGCCATTTAAACCTTTTACGAATATTATGTCCTACAATGCCATTGGCGGACGCACCATGGTTGATGGTAGGTACCGCATGGGTAGAACTGGTAAATCAGTTTATCCCAGAATGCAGAGATTTTGTTGGGAACTTGATGTAACTCTTAACTTTGGTGGCGTTACATTTCATTTGAGTTTAAATGAATCAAGGTGTGTCAACTACTCATGCTCTTTCAGCATTTAGCCCGTATTTTGTTGTTAGGTACTCGCAAAAAAAAATAATTTCTGAGCAGTGAGAGTTGCAATCTTGTCGAGTCAAATATCATTGTGACGAAACCCTCGTAATCTTGCTCTCCCCAGGTAATTTGTTTGCCAACTATGGTTCTTGTAGCGGTGGTCGAGATACAATTGTCACCACTAATCCAAGTAATGAGGATGCCAACCACCCGACATACATCACTAATTGCCGTTGGGAAAATGTTGAACCGGACTCTAAGGTCTTTTTCCACAAGGAATCAGTTGGGTAAGGATAACTATTCACGCGGAGAGCCTTGTTTACGACCATTAATTAGATTCACTACTATATTTTTTAAACAAAAAGTCAGTTATTTTTTTCTTTATTTACACCAATGTGTAAATAAAGAAAAAAATAACTAACTTTTGTAATGTCATACTTTGTCTTAGTTCCTCTTTATAGTATAAGGGGTTTATCACACTTTTGAATAGTAAAGGCCTTATCTTAACATAAATGCATCGTTATTCGAAGTGTGATTTTCATTTTAACGTTCAACCAGCGCTTTTCTTTCAGAGGTAAGTAAATCTTCCACTATTAGTTGATGTTTTATTACAACAAATCATTTGCAAGCTCCACGCTACCATCCTTCCTTTAGCAAAATCAACTCTGCTGACTGTGTAGACATGGCGTGTGACGCCAAGAAGAAAGTCATGCTTGTTGACGAGGACGGCACGTTCCTCAACCATGCTGGCTTTGTGTTGCCCGAATCTGCTTATGAGTGGGACGGCGACAGGCGTTACGGCCTGGGCGACTATAGGATTCCCACTGTCATGCTGACAACGCCCACCGGACAGAAGATTGACGTGAACAGCTACGCTCCCAACAAAGGTTAGTTTGGCCAGATAGTCAGTAAATATGGGGGCCTTTTTCTTGTTGATGTTGTTATTGATTATTTTTGATTTGTTTTGTTTTTTATGATTTTATTTTGTACCATATTTGTTCCGTTTGACATTTGTTTTTTAATTCTTTCACCGCAAAACGGTGAGGCAGCCAGAGTAAAGCAGGAACTATTAAATGTAAAGGTGTATCCTTCGCCTGTTTATTAGGAGCATGAAAAATTGATAGACCTATGATTTCATGCATGTATCTGTTTTCTTCTAAAATTAATAACCAAAATATGTCATGAAAATCAAAAGTTTCTAAACCTTCAGTGGGCCCAAAACAAGCCTTAGCAGCTTATGTCTTGAAAACTCTGGTGCCTCTTCATGTATTTTGAGAAATGATAGTGCTAAATCAAGGAGGGGAAAATGAAATAATTAACAGTAAAACAAAATACATAGCAATGGCAGTTTCCGTTTCCAAATTATATTTACTGTGGCTAGGACAATAATAAGCCTCGTCACGTAAAGACGATTCTGTGATTTATACGTTGGTTTTTTTGTTGGTTTTATTTTCAGTTTTCTTCTTTCTTTACATTAGAGATAAAGCAAAAATAGCTTGCAAAGTCTGTCTTCGATTTTCTGCATTTCGTACGATTCCTCTTTAAATGAGGACAAAGAATCAATTAGGAAAGACAAAAAAAAATTGTCACTTTTTTCCATTCTGTCTACTTTTATGAAATAAATGATGATGAAGTTATTAGCCTTCAAATTAAACGAGAAATGCGATTGGGGAAATAAATGGAGAAGAGGGGGGGGGGGGAGAGAGAGAGAGAGAGAGAGAGAGAGAGAGAGAGAGAGAGAGAGAGAGAGAGACAGACAGACAGACAGACAGACAGACAGACAGAGAAGGATAAGGGGAGAAAAGAAAAAGAAGCAAAATTTTCTTTTAAACTAATATTTAAGATATCACAGAAACAAGTTAAGTAATGCGATAGAAAATTGCATGTTACGAGGGTATTGAGTAAAGTGGTTAAAAAAAAATAAAAAAAAAAATATATATATATATATATATATATATATATATATATATGGAGAGAGGAGCGGATGGTGAAGAGAGAGAGAGAGAGAGAGAGAGAGAGAGAGAGAGAGAGAGAGAGAGAGAGAGAGAGAGAGAGAGAGAGAGAGAGAGAGAGAGAGAGAGAGAGGTAAAGGAACGATAAGAAATAAAAAAAAAAGACAAGATTGATGAATAGGAAACTGAGACTAAAGCAGATGCCTATCTGATACTAAACATGATAACCTGTGTTTCTCTTTTAAGGCATCTATAAGGTTGACAACTGCACCTGGAACAGTAACTGGCGAGGTTATGACTGCAAAGACTTCTATGACTGGCGCATGCTGACCATCGAGAGCATGGACTCTGACACAGAGACCCGCCGGATCAGCCCAGTCGCTGTGTACAGCCCAGAGGGATATGTGGACCTTATTAATGGGCCGCAGGTACACAAGGCTTCCCTCGAGCTTCCTGATTCGTAATTTCACTCATGAAGAATGTTCTCTTTCTTAACTCAAGACAGAAAGTTCTGATGAGGGCTCATTTATGTAATTTTATAAGAGTTTGATGATAAGGATATATGAGCATATACACTTTATAAGATTTTTCTAATCACCATATTGCTAGTTTGAATTCTTATTTGAAATCAAATTCACAGCTGAAAGCTTTTAGTTATTTTAAATGAAACCTCATCATCATCGCAAGAAAAAAAAACATTGATTTCCAAAGAAAATTGGACGAACGTCTAAAGAGCCAGCTGGTTTAAGTGCAATTAAAGTTACATCCATTTAGAACTTAACGAAAACACCTTTTCTAGATCATAGCTTTCTTTCCATTATAATTTGTATAAAAACTAAGTTTTCAATACAGCATTATTTACTTTTTCCATAAGGATCATGGCTGGTGCAGTGGTTATACTTGTCGAAAGCGACTCAGCACATTCCAGGGAATTGTGGCTCTTGGTAAATTTTCTTCCCAATATAATACTATATCTATTGCTTACATAATGTCAGGTCTGAGAATTGTAGTTTTATATATAAGACTGCAAACCTTTTTCATTCGGATATCTTGAATTTGCTAGTTGGGATATTTTGAGCTTTTTTTTTTCTGATTAATCATTTCTGTTCTTCAAATATTTCAGGTAGCAGCTTATTCACATGAACAACAAAACAGTTTTAAAAAAAACAAAAGTATAAATTTTCAGTAGTTAATTGAAATAAATAGATTATTTTGTTCATTTTAAATGGGTTTTTTTAATCCTTTCAATTTAGGTAAAGTATTTGATATCTTCCTGTCGAGCACAAACCCAAAGAAAATGAGATTCATGCTCATGAACTCAAACGCTGATGAATGTGTGCGCCTCAGTATCTGGAGTCTCCAGCAAAACCGCCTAGAGGTAAGGCATCAATGGCTGACGGCTGTACCAGGTATTTTTTATAAACAACCTTAGGCCATAGTTGGTAGGAATTGACATGAAACACATCATAATTACATGCATAATTATTGCTTGGTGTAATTGCTGGATATTTCTTTGCATATTGTAGAGAAAGAGCAAATTGTTTTTCCGTTTTTTTAGTCATTGTGAAGATGTTAAAAGAGTACTTTTAGCCGATACTCAGATTAATTATGTTTATTTCTGCATTGAAAAAAAGATTATCATCCAGATGTTACAGTACACCAAACTTGAACAGTATTGCATGGGATCTATTGGTATTTGGTTTCTTCCAATAGGTGGATGTCGATGGTGTTGTAGTAAATCCCAAGAATGGTTACACAGATTCTAATGGCCGCTTCAGACTGAACCTACAAAACACCAATCACCAGCATATGCCTGAGGTTGCCGATAAGATCAATGGAGAAAATTATCTCAGGTAAGTGTTGTCTTATTCTTTTATAACAGAGAAATGACTTCGGCGTGAGAGAGAGAGAGAGAGAGAGAGAGAGAGAGAGAGAGAGAGAGAGAGAGAGAGAGAGAGAGAGAGAGAGAGAGAGAGAGAGAGAGAGAGAGAGAGAGATTTTGCTTGATTTGATGTGTGTATTATCGGGTCCCCAATCATTTTAGTAACCATTTTTAGCAGTAAAACATTATTGCGACAACACTGTCTGGACTGTTCATTTCTTTTGTTATTTCTTTCGGATTCGATCACGAAATTGTATAAAGAATATTCCGTTATTACCAATATTTTCGAATGTCAGGGATTCCTATAAAGATAGGTCTTAATTAGATGTTAACACTTCTGTCTCTGTAATGCAGTCGAGCAGAGAGCACGCTTTTCTGGGTCCAGTGTGGCAACTCAGAAGTAACAATCACGCAACAAGATGTCATTGTGGTCTCCTTTACCCTGCCAGCCATGACTGACGAGGAGTTCTTTGGAGAGCAGATTGTTGAAAATTTGGCCGCATTCCTGAACATGGATCCCAGAAAGGTATGGGCTTCTAGGTCACAAATGAAAAGCTTAACGATTTTCTTCTTCATTTGACTTTTTACCTTGGGTTTTATCTTCTTTACAATTTTCATTGAGTTTAGCTGACAACACTTTGTATAGTTTTACCAAAAGTTACATTAAAAACTAAATCAACTTTCGCTTCCCAGGTGCGTGTGGTTAATATCGTATCAGACACGTCATCTTCTGGTCGCCGAAAGAGACAATTGCAGCAGACAACCTTTTATGTGGAGATTGGTGATAAACCTGGTGATACGCCAACTGTTGACTACCAAACTGTGGGCAAACAAATCTGCAATCAGGTATAAAATGTGTACCCGTAATATTGCGTTGTTGTTTTTTTTTGCAAATTAAGTTAATCATTAGTTTAAGACAATTTATACCTGTAAGAGTTTTGGCCTTCCTCAAATATTCACAATAAAGTTTTCTTTTGCTTATTCTTGTAGAAAGCTAATACAAGTATATTGTGATTTTAAAACTAGACGCACAAACCTTTTAATATTAATTTTTGTTTTGATTTGCTTTTGATAATTGTCAACTCCTGTTCCGGTTTACATTTTCATAAACCTTACCTCACCAAAAAAAAAATTGAAAAGCACATGTCAATCTCTCTGTGCAGGCTCAGCTAAGTACCTTCGATGAAATAATCAACGCAACAGTGATATACACAGCCATCCAAGAACCTGGTAGTCCAGGGGCTCAGAGCGGCCAGATGATCACATTACAAAAAACTGGTCAACTGGTGATGGACACTGTTGTGGTTGGCAATGTGCAGGAAGGCACAGTATTCAGTGTACAGCCCAAGTTTAAAGTGATTGATGACAATGTAAGTTGTTTGATTGCATGAAAGACTACCAACCCTCGATCAAATGGTAGGAAGTAAAATAAAGTGGCCTCTGCAATTTTTTTTTCAATTTATAGTTTTGCCAACAATTTCATCTGGGATTGAAAATAAATTTCTACTAACGTGTTTTTGCCCCCACTAAATCTAGACTTTGATGAGATTAAATCATTCATCAATCTGTATGGAATATTTTTGGTTTGAAATAAGTGTAGGCCTATAAATTCCAGCATTAGCATATGAGCAGATGCCTAATGCATTAAATAAGATTTTTTTTTAATGATTCTAATGTATGATTAGGCCATGACTATCACATTGTGGCGCTGCATTTTATACTGTTCTGCAATATTGTTAAATTTCACCTCTTTTTTTTTAATTGTTTAAACTTTTTAGAACGAAGTTGTGTCTTACCTGGGCTCTTACACCTCACCGTGGGTGATGGAGGTATCCATTCAATCCGGAAGTAGCAGCCGCGCCAGGCTTCTCGGCAATACAACTGTAACATTCGAGGACGGTTGGGCCAACTTCACCAATCTGTATATCACTAACCGCGGAGACTACACTCTACAATTTAACATCACAGATCCTCCGAGTGCCGCGAACTACTCGCTTGTGGCTCCTTCAATTACGGTCAGAACTTTGTTCTCAACAAATGTTGCTAAAACAATAAATACATGTATTACCATTTGTTTAGACTAGCCTTGCACGGATGTTTTGATTTTACATTTAACAAGGAAATCGTGAATTATGAAATAAGAGAACCTTTGTATGAATGATAAACAGATATGTTGGTTTGTGGCAGAAACACCACTCGATCGTATCGGGGTAAAATCTATGGCAGAATATTTTATGTTGTTTTCGCGAGTTGCAATAAAATAATGTACTTATAATAAATATGATACAACTCGATGATTCAGACCTTATATAATGAGAAACTTAAGACCTTTTAGGCATGGCAAAACTGAAAAGATGAGGCTGTAAACGTGCGAACACCATAAACCCATAACCGCCGGCTCTCCTTTTTGTTTTAACAATAAAAAAATGTTGCAGCGGTTTTATTTTTAGTGTTTTGAGTAATCTAAGTGTGTTAATTGATCATTGGGCTCAAACTATTCTTAGTGGTTCAGGAGCTGGGATTTAACATGTGTAGATTTGCTGAACGTCGAATAATCCAACACTATTCCCGACAACTGTCATGATTTGTGCAAGAGAATCAGTCCTGTTTATGTACTTTTCTCCTTCCACCAGGATTGTGCTGCATGAGAATTTTTGTTTGTTTCGTTGTTGTTTTTAAACATAATTGAAAGTGCTTGTATGCGTGTTTTATTCCTCCAGATTAATGGACGTAATCTGGGTCCACATGCTGAGCTGAAAACAACTAATCGTCTTGTTGGTTTCCCGATAGAATTAGAAGTTCAACTCAAAGACGAAGACACAAACTCTCTTATCAGCGATATTGAGTGGGCGGTAAGTCAGTCATGTAAAACTATGGAAAGTATCATGTTCAATGCAAAAGATGGGAGACTTATAAAAAAAAGGAGTATAAGTGATCATGCACCATTAGAGTTCTTTCCAACAGTCTTGTTTTCTATTCCAGAACCTGACATGGACTGCCACAGCCTCCATTTATGATTCATCATTTTATTCTGGCAGTTTGAGTGGTTCTCTCACCGTTCCATTCGATCCATCTACTGGTATGTCAAAATCTCAATTTCAAGATACCAATTTGCAGTAATTTTTATTTTGAAGGTGCAGCAGTTGTATGACAATTTCTTTGAATAGCAGCTCTGGAATTTACATCTATTGGTATATTTTCCTCTTCCTATCAGAGGTCATCATTATTTGTATTATAATTTAAAACAAAGTATTTCAAAAATATTTGTTCAGTTAGAATTACATTGATTATTTAAATGTATATTGAGATTATATAGTTGAAAAGATTGTCAAAACCAAATGTAGTCAAATGGCTTAAGTTTTTTGGGGTTTTTTAACCTACAGGAAAGGCATCCTTCCTGAACCTGCAGCTGACTAAACCAGGCAAATGCCCTATAAAGGTTGTAATTGAATCTGACCCTGTGGAATACACAGTTGAGATGGTGGTCCTTGTCGACCTATTAACCCAACAACAAAAGAACTTAGTTACCCAAGAGACCCACACTTTGGAATTGAAGTTCCCCATGAACTACAATTCTGACAGAGCACCTTACTGGACTGCGCAAGTGCGGAACTATTATGGAGACAAGACGAACATGCGTATCACATCTGATGGGTACAGGAAAGGTACGTTCTAGAAATAAAAAAAAAAAACGTTGAATTTTGCAAATCTCTATGGCAAAAGGCAATTGAAAAATTCTCTCCACTTTTAATCGTAACAGGCCAAGACTGATTCCTTCAAGTTTTGCGTGCTGCTATCATGTACAAGCAAAGGAATGGTCAACGAAACTGGAATTTTGTAGATTTTCCTGTAATCCCTTGCTGTATGTTATGATTTAAAAGTAAATCAATTTTTGATCTTATCAATATATTCAGCACAAAAAAGTATTCCTGTTATGAGCAATAATCTAGTCAACTAGAATCAACCCAAGACACATTACAGTATTTTTTTTTCCTCCTGCATGTGAAATTTCAGGGAGCTTGGTTGTCACACTCAATATTGAGGCAACGACGTCTGGGTATAATGAGACAATAACAACCATGTGTGATGAGATTCAGAACGGAACGACCTTCACCTTTGACAACACCACTGTGACCATGTCTAATTACCTGACAGTTGATGGGGTCACCTACTACGGTGTTTCATGCGGGGATGTAAGTAATTGTGCGAGTTTAACTTAGAAAACGAAAAAATCGTTTATATTTGTCTTCGTCAAAACATGAGAAAATGCGGCATTTAATCATTTAATTTATCACCTAGGATAAAAACTTACTTATAGAAAATGCCTTAATTCCTTAAACAAAATCATATTTTTGTTGTGCTTATTATTCCCACTTTTTGCCCTTTCATTACTATGATTTATTGATTTTTCTTTCTACTTTGCCCCAGCCACACACACAAAATATAATGTACTGTGCCTTACAAAGTCATGTTTTTATCACTTCATGCCATACCTATGTACGATCACCTCTCCCCCCTCCCCCTTTTCCATATGCACCCTCAGATTGTCACAAGTAATGATGGGGGTAGTAACAGTAGTAGTGACAACGACTTGGAGACAGTCTACATCATTGTCATCGTTGTGTTGTCAGTGCTGGTGGTTGCACTTCTCGCTATACTCCTCTTGTACAAGTTCTACTTCCATCCCAAGGCACAGACTCGAGGTAAGATGATTTGACTCTGTGCACCATGTTCCATGCCACACTTTGCTTTAAAAAAATATCAACTGTCTACGTTTTTGTTTTTAATCAAGTTCAGAAATGTACAAATTTGGTCAAAACCCGAGAATTTAAAACATGCTTAAGAATTTGTGCAACAATGGACATTTTTGTAGCTATGAGATTAATATGATATCTTGTGTAAATTATTTTTATTTTTTTTTTATCCACATCAGATGTGACAGCTGCTCATGGCGGTCACCTGAAGCAGAACTTGCGAGGAGATTACCTCATTGATTCTCTCAGCAAGGAAGACACGTTCACTAGTCTGCGGTCCAGAGCAGGCTCCCCACCAATGCCTCCTGTAGGCACGTCATACCCTGGCTCAGCAGCATTTGACTTGCACGTCCAAACCCCAGGCCGCCCTATGGACAGCCCCACACCTAGAGTGATCCGACCTAATGGCCCCGCAGACTTCCCACCAAAACCCCCGACACCCGAGCCTGCCTTTTTGATTCGCAATTAATGCTTTAGTGTTTTCAAAAGTATAAAGAAAGAGAGCTTTTTGTAGCAATGTTTTCTCTTAAGTGTTACCCTTTTGTCAAAATTAATCAAAACAAAAACACAGATGTTTCACAAAGATTAATATTTATGACTAAATGTCACTGAGCATTGTACTTGAAGACAACGATTAAAAAATTTTAAAAAGAAGCAAAATAAGATTTTTAAACTGATAGCTGTAATATTTTTCACGTCTCCACTAAATTACAATTTTTTTTTATTGTCACTAAGATCATTTTTGTTTTGCTCAATAGACCAAATTTATACTGTTGCGCAACATACGATATGATTTTACACTCTTAATATGCCTGATCTTTGATACTCTAAGCATATGTACTTTGGTGTACCAATCGATTCTTAATTTTTTCTCCCAGCTTTAACACTTACATCCAACATAGTCTTGCAAAAGGATCTTCATATCAAATTCATTGATTTCCAATTTTTGCTCACGTTTGTAATATTGCTGACTCATTTTCAAAAGCAATCCTGTGATAAATTTGATATTGAAAATCGCCTGTGATACAAAACATGAGTGAAATTTCGCATTGGAAATAAAATAAATGGCAAATTAATCAAAGATCCTTCTTCAGATGACTTTCTTTAAACTATGTAAATGTCATCTCTGTACGTTATTCAAATCCTCTTATTTGTTCTTTACTATAAAAGGTTAAAAAAAAAACAAGAAAAAAAAAAAAACAAGTGGTTGAAAGTTGTAGCTCATAAATGTTATTTACATAAATGTTACAATTATTTCAATGACGATACTCACTGAGTTTGATTTTGTTTCCTTAACTTTTTAAAACAATTCTCTAATAAACTCTGTTGCATAAAAATTAATTTCATTTGTGTTGTTATTGTAGAGAGATGTTGTGTCCGTAAATAATAGCCCAAAATATAAGGTAAGTCTACAAAGGAAAGACAACTTCAAGATCGTTTTATTCCTATTTTACCTTGGTAATGTCCTTTATCTCAGCGTTTTAGAGAAGTTTTTCCAAACAATTTTTACTCATATTACATAACAATGCAAAAAGGATCGTCTCAAAATGATACATGATCAGGTGGGAATTTGATATGGAAACGATGCAGTAAAATTAATGGACATGAGATCTATTGGTATATTCCTCCATGCAGAAATGATATAAAGAGAGACTGCACATAAAAAAGGCAATGTAAGGGTATTTTAGTATCCAATATATAGATCCAAAAGAAAAGTCTTAATTCTTGACAGAATATTCATACAAATTTATACTGCAAATCCTTCTGCTAGAATCAGAAAAAGGCAGGTCATGTATCTATAGCAGAGGTTTTATCATAGTCCCAAGAGTTTCTATTTTATCAGTATTTCAGTAAATTTACTTGACCATATGTAATACTGCCCATTATTGAAATTTAATGCTTTGAAAGTTGCGAATATCATGGAGTCAATATGAATGTAAAAGATAATAGAGAAAAAAGGTAAATGAATGCAACAATGCTGAAATTCATTATAGAGGGTAGATCTCTAAATGGGAATTGTAAATTTCTCAAGATCAAAAGACTCTTTTGTGAGTCTGGTGAAAGCGTTTTTATGCTCTGCCTCTCAGATTTTTTGCAGATGCCCTTTATTGAGATTAAATCCTTCAAGAGTTGCAGATATGGTGTCTTATAACGCAATATCAAGGCGCCACGAAGCCAAGAAAAGAAAAGATAAGGGCTCAACCTTCCTAAAACCCAATTTGTGAAGCAGTTTTCTTTCTTTTACAAATTTTACTCCTGTTTGAGTAAGCAGTGTTCGCACTTGTTTGACTCTGCGCCTTTATTTTTATTTTTTAAATCGGCAGCTGTTATAAAGCATCCTGGTTAAAACAGACGTGGCATCAGACGTGGCATAAGTCCAAATTTGTACTTCTTTAAGTTCTTGGCACCAATTACAAGTGTAGTTCCTGCAGCTGAATTTAGAAAAAAAAGAGAAAACGCATTAAAATTTTTATTTTTTGAATGGACTTCCTGTTGAAATAAAGTAGGTAACTTGCATCTGGTAGTCTGGATGTTCAATTTCCCTATATCTGATATTTTCATTTGTTATCTCCTTACCAGCTGTTAAGAATACAGGCACTCTTGAAGTATGATCAGGTGCATTTTAGTGAAATTTTCCGGACAGGGCAAGTGGAGAGTAAATTATGTTTGAAGACAGACCAGGGCAGGTAAGCTATTTTATTTTATCTATCTTGAAATTATCATTGTCCTCTTAAAAATTCAAAACTTAGTTACTTTGCAGGTTTGTTGTTCTAGAAGCAGCAGAGAAAAAAAAATTTTTTTTGCTATTCCTGATCTTGTTGGTGGGTTCTGTTGTACAGAAAAAAGAATTGTTTATGGCTAAAGTCAAATCGATTCATAAAAGCTCTTTATGGATGAATACAATAGCCAGATAACTTGATAGGTTTGTGCCATATCTGTTAAACTTTGAAAGAGATTATATGCACAAATAGCGTTTCACAGAGCACACAGAAAAGCAAAAATAAATCATATTTTCTCCATCAATTAATTCCATCCTGTTGGTTTTCCTTTAGATCTATGTTTTGCAGTCTTACTTTAAGAATGTTAGGCATTATTTTTTTCTGACTTAATCCTTATGCTCAACAAAATAGTTTACTATAAAGATGAAATTTGCTACAATTTAAAGACTGTTTTGAGATTATCCAAGACTATAAAAAAATCTTTATTCAATGTTATTTTGTAAATGAGGTTTAAATAGCCTGCTTCAAAAAAAAAAAAAAAAAAAAGAAATAAAATTCTACATCATATTTGTGGTAAGGCTGACAAATTTATTAAACCAGAAGATACCTATGAGAAGTGGAATCATCATGAAATATAACCAACCACTTAAATCAAAAGCACAGAAAAAGACAAGGGAACATTTAACAAAGTAATGAATTAATAAATATGTATATATATATATATATATATATATATATATATGTGTGATTAAAAAGAATAAGCTGTCTGATCGTAAGAGGTTTGAACAAACCGGTGGCAAGATTTAAAAAAGAGAAAATGATGATAGTTTTTAATTCTTTGAATTCTGAAAAAGAGTTAACAAACCTGCTTTTCACAAAAGAGTATCAAGAATCACAGAATAATCCAATTAGTTCATTACTGATTCTCTTTCACTGATAGCCACTTCCGTAACTAAATTCATTGCTCCGGGCTACAAAAACTTCATTTGAGTATTAAAAAATACAAAAGTTTAAACTCATTACCCCATGGTAATGCATAAATTATGCAGATTTGCTTAAATATCAATTTCTTGTTGAATTTTTCAGCTTTGCTAACAGTATCAAAGATCAAATTAAACTCAATAGAGGCTATTAAAATGTCAGTCATATGCTTACAATTTTTTCAAAACATTGCTAGCAACTAAAGTAAAAATGCTAGTTCCAAAGCTTGTCATTTTTCCAAATGTTCTTTGCATTGTTACATGGCTAATATTTTTTTGTTCTGATCTTTTATACTATGCTCTGCTTCATATGATATGAGCAATATTTTTTACCATTCGTGATATAAATTGCAAATGAACAAATATATAGACCTATTCATTGTTATAACGAAACCTTAATCAATGAATCCTCATGTGAGTGTACATTACTAAATGCTGTATTTTGCTTATCCTTAACTCTCAACACATTTCTAATCCAATGTCTGGTTATCTTTTTTCAACTGACTTTTCTTTATCATGGCATAAAATCGATGCTCTTGCAATTAAATTAAGTTTCCTTGCTTTCTTTTAAAGAAAGTTAGCTCCATAAGCTATCAGGTAAGTTGATTTTCATCTCCCCTCACATTTTCAAAAATAAATTCCATGAATACCCTTTTACAAGTGTAATAAACTTTAACCATGTGTGTTATTTAGGTAGACAGAGATTTTTTTAAAATATTTAATAAAAAATGTAGCGTACTCCTGAGAATGTTGTTTAATATTCAAAGATATAAATTATTTTTTTAAACAACATTGGATTATGAAAAGATACAACAAACTATCACACTATCCCTCCTCACCCTGTCTTGTCTGCTGATTCTATATAAGCTCCAATGAATGCATTAAAAAAAATACTTGACAAGCTCTGCAAATTTTTTTAAAACTCAGTACATGTTTATTTTTCTAATTAATTTTAAATTTAAGCTGTCTCTATGGTAATAAGTTTGCTTTTACAAGATGTTTGGAAATATAATGTTTCACAGAAAAAAGTGTTAATTTCTCATACATGATACAGAGATTAGAACATGCTTCTAAAATTGTCGCAAATATTAGCACTCAGTCGCCAGAAATTATTTTCCATTGAGTTTTATGAAATAACTTTAGTAATTTAGAAATTTGGATCTTAGGCTCAATTTATGTTTTTTCTGCAACCCTTTTAAGCATTCATGTATCATTTTTAAGGTATATCACTTTTTTTAAGAAACTGAAATAGATGTGAAATTTAGACATAGCGGTAACTTTTTTCTACATTTGGACTCACATGCATGAGCAAAAATAAGACTCAAAGTTATGAATTTGCACCAACTTTATTTTATAAAATGATTGTATACAGTGATTAGATACCAGAAAATTTTTTAGGGAATGGTAAAGTATTATAATTCTCAATTTTCAAAAACAATACTTTTAAATAACTTCAATGTTTTACTAGGAAAAAAAAGCTCCTATAACACACGCACTCACTTAAAAGAAGGATCCAATTATAGAGAAAATGTACAAAAATGTCCTCCCATGGTACATTCAACTCATCTTCACGTATATATTTAAGCAGCTGTACATGATTAAGTTGCAGATAAAAAATAGAGCATTGCAAATTTGTAATCATAGACAGCAACATCAATATATACAGTATATATATTTTAAATTTTGACTTAAAAAATGAATTTTTTACCTATTCCATTAAAAAATTTTAAATTATGCCTACTTGCAAAAACAATATTGAATTACATTCTTATCCCAAATACTATTTCACTTTAGCAGTTCACTCTGCACCAAATGAGCCCTTTGACATTAGGTCTTTGACACACTTTTTTTTGTCAGACAAAATACAACATTTACATCAATTTTCCAGATTTGTCCCTTACCTCATTTCATCTAATAAGCAATAAGGGCGCTAACAAAATTGAAAATAAATGAAAATGTTGAGAATAAGATTGGCTAACTCCATATATGAACATCAAAAATGAAGAATAAAATATTAACCTTCAATGTTTATAAAAGAAAAAAAAATATGGGGCAACTGAAAGGTGACCACCTGAATAAAATAGACACCAAAATATTTTATCTTAGATACCAAGAGCACTCCAAATTTTTATATATTTACATTGATATTTTACTGCAAAAACCTAAAGGACTCATTGAAATATCATAAAGGAAAAAACTGTTTTGAAAACATTTTACATGAATTCAGTGTCTTCTGATAAGGACCTCATTTTTTAATGCCAGAATATTGAAAGAATTATCATATGATTTTGAAATTTTAAAAAGCTTAAAAAACCCTTATAAAATAATAACATCACAAATATTACAAGTGCTTCAGTTAGGCAATTTATCTGCTTATTTCCTAGAATTTCATCTCTGAAATGAAAAATCACCGATTTTCATCAATTTTTAAAGCTTTTCAGTCAATTCCTCATTGTAATAACATGCTTCAATAACAGTAACAATATCATAAACACAAAAATGATTTATTCCATAAAAACTCTTTACAGCACTTTGATAGAAGAATCTATATGATTTTAAGAAATGTATGCATGGAAAGTAAAAGTTAAAAACTTTGAAGGTGGTTAGGGCCACTTTTATTTATGTAAAATGATTTTAGTCGCACCAACTGAACCAAATACAACAAAAAAAAATGCTTACTTTAAATCAAAATATTACTGAAAGATATATGGAGATGGTACAACCTTGCAGATAGGTATATTTTAAGTAAAGAAAATATAAATACAAGAGCTGCATTGTATGAATCTAAAGAAGGCAAAATGTCACTATCACAGTTTATTGTAATAACATGCTTTCATAACAGTTAAACATCATGGAATTCGGCTTTAAAAAATTGACAAGCATAAATGTCCTTTTTCTTTAATAAAACCTTTTAAGCATCCCGGTGTTAATTTTTTATTTTCAAAATGTAAATCAGTCTTTCTGGTTGCATGATTAAAAAACAGGCCTAATTTTGAACATCAGTGCACTTGGAAATACAGCTGTTTTGGGGTTGGCTTTTTGTTTTGTTCTTTTTAAATATAAATTATTTTGTTGAACATCTATATAATAATTTTTTCCTTCTCTGTGCATGAATTTTTCAACATCCAAAATCTCTAAAGGACACTAAGTCTTACACGGTAGCAATCTGAAAATATACTACATGAAGTCAGTTTAAATTTTTTTGTTTTCCGTTCATGAATTTTTTCAACATTGAAAAACTCCAAAGGAAACTAATTCTTCCACGGTAACAATCTGAAAATGTATTAGATGAAGTCAATTTAAAATCAAAATGCAAGATATGCAAGGAAATAATTGTGTGACATGTCAGCATTTTGCTTCACTTCACTTAAAGGTAAAGTCAGCATCAATGTGAGAGCAAGTGCATCATACATATCCACGCTGAGGCTATTAAAAAGCTATTCAGTATTTCCTGTAAATTAGCAACAGTCCGCCATCACAGGCAAAAATGATAATACATTACCAGTATGCTGAGAATCAAATACTCCCTATGAGAGTGAAGTTATATTATATTCCAAATCACCATTTACTCAGTCAAGACAAAGTGTACTGAAGAACTACATAACAAAAAATATATAAAGAGTTAATATTCTCAAAAGTTTTGTACATTGGATCTACATATACAAGTGAGCCTGAGAATTCTAAACATGTGTGAAGAAAAGAAAGCAAACTTGTTCAACTTCATCTGTTCTAAATCATACCACTCATCTAAGAGACCTGGCAAGCCTCTAGTGCAACTGTTAATCGGGGTCCGCATAAAATTTTTTGCTCAATAAGCCTCAACTTTGTAATGCCCAAACAAAATGAGGAAAGCAGTTGGAATGTTACTATATTTGACCTGGTACATAAATGTGGGGCTTCTAGTGTAATACAAGCACAAGTGGCTCATAACAGCCAAGATCCAGAGACCTTTTAAATAAAGAAATCTGTTGTTTGATGGTCTCACCATGAAATTCAGTACAGCCAGAAAAAAAATAAAACCCATGCTGGTCACAGAAATACTAGCAATGCTAGATTTATAATATCTTTATTACTTCTAATGGAAAGGAAATTCCTTCTCTTGTAATACCACACACTACACATGTCAAAATTGCAACTTGCGTCTTATTCACCCTGATTGTCTCACATATGGACTTCTATGTTTTATATATCAGCAAAACAAACATGAAATCAGTCACTTGGGAAAACTTTCAACTTATAAGTTATAAATAATTTAAACCTCTTGTACACCTTTAGTATTTACTTCACATTTGTAGATTAACTAAATTATTTTCAAGCCCAGAGCCAAAGATAGAAGCTGTTTAGATTGTTGAAATTTGAATTATTTGAGGCTGAAATCCACCCATGGCATACAACAGTAGAGGTGTTTAGAAATAGCAGAATGGCAGAACCAAAGAGTTCATTGAGTTTACCAGGTTGTTCCTTTGCATAAACTGTGTGAATACATCATTTGAAACAAGACATGGATATGATTGGAATTTTATCAGTACATATTTTTGCAAATATGTACTGATAAAACTTAGACGAATCTTGCAAAATAATAATGCAATGAATTTCTCGTGTATTGGAATGTATCATGTGAACATGCAGAAGCACATTCAAATGTTTACTTTACATAAATATATATAAAAATAGTATGCGCATAAATTTTCTATATACATCTAATATAGTCTGAACAAAAAAAAAACAAAGACAATATTAGGTGCCAATGAGTATGGAGATGGTGGATGAGTATTAAGCCTCTGATTATACAGTTCATTTGAACAAAGAACTCTCTTGCTTTAAAAAAAATTGCTTACAAACAGATAATTTTCATTCCTAGTTGTTCTACTCCCTTCCATTATTCCACAAACAAGCATATAACATTATGTAGCCAAAACTCTTTGCATAAAAATGTGAATAAGGTTACTTTTTTTCTGCATCTCTTTATATTGATTATTTTCTTGAATAAATTGGCAAAGAATCCTATTTTTAACAACTATGGGCATTGATCATATAAAGGCAACACAGTATATAAAATTGTACAAAATATAAGTACGAAGTTGAACTTTGCTACAGGTATGAAAGAAGTGTAAATGATTCCATGTTCATAGCTAACTCATTATCATGATAAATAATAAAACTTGGTAAACTCCAGAAGCTGATATGCATTCTCAGATCTAGTTCACAGTTTTTTCCAAAACAAAGGGAAGATAAAGATGCTAGCACCTTTTGGTACAATTTGAGTGACGTGACTTATCATCATCTTCTTTAAGAACACAATCAGATCTCAACTATAGGAAGCAAGGAAATATTCAGCTAAACACTTTGCTAATTTCATATCTTTGAACTTTTCTTTAATCACACAAACTTTGTGAATTTTTAGGAATGGTTTTGGTGAATAGTATGTCAATGTCATCAAAGATAAAAATAAGTAAAATCACAACCTTCTATGGAATAGAGCAAGTATACAAAAATATTGTATTGCCATCATCATATATTAAATATTGAAAGGCAGTACAGAATCTTGCTGTAAAGCAAATATTACAATGCTTCATTTCATTATCATAGTTATACCTTCCTGTAAGCAGCTTATAAGTAAAAAAAAAATATTGCAATGGATAATCACAACCATGAAGTTTCAGCTGGAATGATAATCATCAATACTAATTAGACCATGGAATTAAGAATACTAAGGAATGGATAATAATCCTTCAATGGGAGGCAAAAATTCTGTTACCAATTTATAAATCTTTTCCCTACAACTGATAATAAATGGTTAGGGCTATTTAAAAAGTACCAGTCTTGATCAGCTTCAACAGCCAAGAAAAGACCTTTCAATATAATCAGATTATAGGGACAAACCATAGATGTATTAAATATTGGCAAGTTTCTTCTCCAAATTATGAGTAATGTGTATATTGATGCCAGATTAAAATCAATAGAATCCCCACCAACAGTAATTTAAGTATATAGAATCTTGCAATTTGTTTTAATGAACATAGAAAAAAAAATGCTAATCAATGACTAATCAAAAATATTATTTGCTCAACATTTAGTTATCATTCAAATCTATGCATTCCGTTATGTCCTTCAGTTCTTCTCATTTCTCATATGTTGATTTGAACAATAAAGGGAAAAATAATTTTATTGATGGTAAAAAAAAATGTATTTGCTGAAAACGAATCAAGATGACTACACGCCAACCTTTTTTTTTTGCAATTTGGAAAATGCATATAATTTTTTCTATCACCAAATAGAGTAGTTACTACATAGAAGTTTGTTTTACATTCATGAGAATGAATTTAACTATCTGTTTCAAATTGTTATGATAAATTCTGAGATAGTTCTGATTTGAATCAAGAAAGGTGAATAAAGGAAATAGGTCCCAAGGAATTGTAGATTCTTTCGTTACTTTTGCGTAAACATAAGTGTTACTGGCACAATTATTAAAAGAAGAAAAAAAATTTTGAAAAAGAAAAGAAAAACAAAAAGGTTTCATAAAGTTTGATTAATTATTATTCAGATTCTTTGACTGCTAAAAGTTGCATTTATAAAGTTTGCTGCAGCAATTCAGATATTAACATTTTTTTTTTTACATCTGAAATATAAACTGAGATTTCATGTGTATGGCATTACTTTACAAGATTAGATGAGAATAGGCTGGTATGAAGTAATAAAGCAAACAAATTTTTTGATAAGACAAGTTGTGGTTGACATATCCAAGTCTTTCCATTCACATACATATTTTTTTTTCTTAAATTCCATTCAAGCTCTGTCTAAAGACTAGTTCGTTGCAAGCAAATAAATTTTATAATTCACATTAACATCTAAACTATCTAACTTCTTCATCTGTGGCATCTGCAGGCATATTTCCAGCTATTCTTTTAATTAAAGCTATTTCCTCGGTGGTAGGGGTTTCAGATCATCTCCAGCAGCAAGAGCCTCTGGGCAGTGCACCATTACTCGAGCCACTAAGCCATCAATGTATGTAGTTAGATCAGCATTGGCTTGTTTCAGTTCTGGCAAATTCAAAGGAAAAAGTTTATATTTTTAGAACAGGTGAATAATCAACCAGATTTTTAACATTGTTGTTGAGACAAAATTGATTTCTGGGTTATAAATGTTTGATAGATATTGTGACGCCTATGGAAATACTTTAAATTGGAAAAATAAAACAAATTGTTTCAAACAAAGATAAGTTGTTGTTTTGTTTGTTTGTTTTTTTGTTGAGAGGGTGAGAGGAAAAAAGGTTTTACATGTATCATAATTAAAACTAAGTGTATTCAAGTCATTTACTTCATGAATGATTATGTAGTTTTTCCACATTTAACAAAAAATAAAAAATGAACATTCAGAAAGATGATTTCACGATTTAACAATTAGCAATTTCTTGTCATAACCTTTTCGAATCCCTAACATAAATCATGAATAATCCCTAGAATATTGTGTGAAATACATATCAAAAAGGTCAGGAGTGGAGTGGATAGAAAAATAAAGGCAAGTGTGTGTGTGTGTGTGTGAGAGAGAGAGAGAGAGAGAGAGAGAGAGAGAGAGAGAGAGAGAGAGAGAGAGAGAGAGAGAGAGAGAGAGAGAGAGAGAGAGAGAGAGAGAGAGAGAGAGATTCCACTTGAATTGCACTATTTGAAAGCAAAATAGTACATATCTTGTGACATCTCCTAATGGTAGAATCTCCAAATCATGATAGCTTCATATGAGAAGCTAAAAAAAAATGCATTTTTCCAAATCAACAAAACCTTGTTTGATTAAAATGAGAAAAATTTAACCCATTTGAACAGAGTGTGAGAAATACATGTGAAAAAATCTTAAGTTCTACCTTTAGTTGCTTTTCGCTAAACTATCAAAGATGAACAAAAAGCCATTTTTTTTTTTAAAACTATTGTTTTGTAATGACAGCAAAAACTCCATATTTTGTTTTATACAATATTGTTTAATCCTTTTTTTGACAATTCAATATAAGCAGCGACATGGCCCTAAGATCACGGAATCTTCAAACCAATGTTGGAATTCCTTTTTCTTCAATCCCATCTTTGCTCTGTCAATTGCATAGTTTCAATTACTCCTGGTAATGTAAAATTATTAAATTGTTCAGGAGTTATACTGGTTTTTCCATAGTAAGTAGCTAAGCAGTGCCATACAAAGGCAGCTTAAGTGGAAGCAGGTGTCATAAAGCCAGTCATAAATGAGTTATGCTACAATTTAAATCATGAAATTGGATAAGAAAGCATACCTTGATTTTCTTTGTGAAGCCTTAAAATCTCAAGTTGGAGCTCAGCTTTCTCTGTATCTGAGGTAAAGTACGATAAATAGAATGTTATAAAAATGTATGTATGGCACTGCCTATGAAGTAGTGTACTCTTGCAGGCAAGGTAAGTGTAAAAAAAAGGATATTCTAAAAGTTATATAGACTTCATAGCAAAACACATTCTACAGCAAGTGTCTTTAAAATTATTTATCTCTCTATAATGATTGCTTTTTGTTTGAACAACTGCTCTTAATGAGTTTGTTGGGTTTTTTCTCAAAACCTTTCCGAGGTGACTTTGCTCTCCCTTTGTCATTATTTATCAAACAACAGCTCTCTGCACCATTCAAAAATTTTGCTGCTCCATGGCAATAAAGATAACATTTTGATTAAGTGAAGTAATTAAATTTCAACATTGTCACCTCTAGGGACAGATGCTATCTAAAGAGAATGACATTTTTTCAACTTTGCAAGGCCTACCCTTAATTTTCATGGCTTAAACTTTGAGTGAAACTTGCATACCAATATATTAATCAGTTACTTCTTGTTAAAAAAAAACCCTTTAATTTTCATATAAAGTTCATTCACCCAAAGTATATACTACAAACTGTTTGTGACGCGGATAAAATTTGACCTTATTTTTGTTTAATACTGTTGTTTATTCATAAATATTTTTAATACAAATTAAAAAACAACTGAAAACAAAATTTTGGTTTTTCAAGAATAAACAAAAAGATCCAAGATGCTCAAAACACTATATATCTTATTTAAGGCTATTTAAAGTAAAAGTGAGGCATAAAAATTACTCACTCTTCTTTGTTTCTTCTTCTCTGTTCTCATCAACAGTTGATTCACTTGCCCTCCGTGAGTGTTTCATGAAATGTTTCCTGTACCTTCCTGTGGGACTGCTCTGCGCTGACGTTGAAAGTCCATCCACAAAATCCCCAGCATCTTCACTTGGTGGGCGCGAAATCCTTCTAGGAAGTGTTGCTGAGCCTGAGAGTGGCTTGCTCTTTTTTGTGCGATCCTCCTAAGTAAGTAAAGAGACAGTCTTTTAATGATAGACCAATGTGATATTTAGATAAAATACTTTTTGATTTTGGCTTTTCAACTGAGAAAACTGTTTGAATTTAACATAATTCTCTTAATAGACAATTATTGGTTTTTTTTTGTTTTTTTTTTTATCTTTTCAAAATAATAGTGCCTGTTGTTAAGAAGGTTTATCTATATCTGAGCAAATGAGACAGAGAGAGAGTACTTTGCATAAGATTTCATCATTAGCTTGGAATGAAAAAAAAAAAGGATGTATACAGTGAGCATGCACAAATAAAGAGAGTATTTCATTAAAAAGCTAGGAAAAATATGTGTCAGTCACCAATTTCCATCATTGTATCATACGGTGAATGCTTTGAAACAAAATCATATGAACTAAAATTTTACAAAGAAAACATGCTCTTGAACTGACATTAAACAATTTTGAATAGGTTTTACATGTAACTTGTTTCCTCAATTGATCTATTTGTCCCTGTAAAAGGTTTCTCTTAAAACTTAGGACATTAAACTTCTCAAATAACTTAGTTGATTTCTTTGTAGCATATCTTTGGAACGGAAATAAATAAAAAAATTTCTTTAGTTTGGTTTGCACTATAAGTTTTCTCATTACAGCAGATATCCCTACAAAAATTATATTCATTAGAGGAAGACCAAAACATATAAGCAAAGTACAAAAATGTTTACAAAGAGCATGTCTCTACTCTATATAATTATATAGTGTCCGCTTATTTAGAGGCAAATACTAATACAGTGGCAAATAAAAATTGTTTTAAAATTTGTTCCAAGCTCAAGTGTAAGCATCCAATTCAGTTGGAAAGACTGAAACCCCTATAATTTATGCCCAACTAATTTTTTTTCCTTCCTCTTCAGCTTAGGATCACTTACATTATTAAGAGAAGATGATCTTTCCACAGGGACAGATGAAGAGAAGGTTGCCTCCAGGTCAAATGCTTTATTTTCAGGAATAGGCGACTTCTCTGCTAAGCTATCTGCAAGAGCTGAATTTTTTCCCCTGCTTGAAATGGAGCCATTTGCATCAGATGTTATCTTCTTAGTAACAACTGGGGTTGTAGCACCTGAACGATCCACAAAAGTAAAGATGTTCTTAATAACATTTTGACCCCCTGAGACAGTCTCTATCCATAGATCTCCTTTCCCTGCTGTCGTGGGCTTTGTGGTCACGTAGATGCGACTCTCTGATTCAAACTCAATAGTGTCTAGGAGGTCTGTATCACACAGCATGAGTTCCATGATGTCTGACTTGCCCAGGCCTAAATTTTGGCCCTCTAGCACCAAGCGAGTGCCCCCTTGGATTGATGCCATGTTGGGCACTATGTGTGTCACCACAGGAATGTCCCTCCCACTGCTGTCCAAGCCAGAACCTAGACTAGGGAACTTCAGGCTGAAGCGTTTATTTTTGCCTACCTGCTGTTTTAATTCGTCTTCTTCAGCGTTGCCCCCACCAGAACCAAATTTCCCCAAGCTAAATATATCATGGATTGATTTTGACAGCCTTTTATTGAAATTGGCCAAAGAGCTTGATTTTCGTTTTTCCTCCTTCTCTTCTTTCTTTTGTTGTACCAAGGATGGTGTTGGGGAAAAGTTTTGCTTGAGTTTCTGGAAGCCTGTGAGCTGGGCACTTGAGCTCAGGTTTCCAGAGCTCGAACGTATTTGCGGTGCAACCATAGTCGGCCTCTGCTTTGATACATAACATTGAAAAATGAGCTCCCCTTGAGGAACAGGACATTTTTTGTGAGCTTTGAGGGCAGATTTTTTAACTACACCCTTTACAGTCAATAAGGAGGCAACTGGAATGATGATTTGACCTAAGACATCTTCTTTTTCAGTGACAGTGAAGAAGACATGATCACTGACATTTGCTACTTGGCTGTGCGAAAAAAAGAAAGAAAGGGTTCATATAATGTCCATTACATAGAATCTGATGTGTATTAGTAATAAATTAAAAGTATAAAATGAAAAATAAAAAGATTATTGACTTTTCAGAACACTGAACACGCTCATCACTAAATCATGCATAGGTTTGCTCATATCAAAATGAATTAAACAGTCACTTTCAGTATAATCACTATAACTGAAAAATTAGAGAAATCATAAAGTAGCAGAACTAATGATAAAAACCTACATACATTTCTCCATGTGAGGTGATTGACTAAAAAGGATTAGGTTACAAATCCATACAAACAAGAAAAACTCCTTCACTCACATGACAGATTCTTCATTCCAGTCTGGGTTGCCAGCTGGATCTTTCACTACACTTGTTCTGTATTTCTTAGCACCAACTCCAAAGATGACGGAGAACTTGAACCTCCCTGCAGTAGATTGTATTCTGAATGAATTTTTTTTATGTATCAAAGACATAACAGTACAATAGTGTTATGAATAACCATTCCTCCAACCATTTCAAGTTCACATATATATCTTCTTTCCCTCTTTTTCAAATCACTCCTCTTTCCTGTTTACCTCCTTTCCTCTTCTCTTTCACCATCTTTTAGGTCAACTTCCAGCCTCTATCACTTTCATTTTACTCTTTATGATTAAAATTAAATTTAAAATGATTTAACACCTTTACATTGACAAAGCATTCAACTTGGCAGCTTTAGTGCCTTGATTGTACAAACTTTTTAAAGCTTACTTCATCATGTGTTCTCAGCCTACTTCTTTAAGTTTAAATCTCATTTCTCTAACTTTTCAGTTTTCAACACAAAGACAATTTGGAGAGTTAAAAAAAAAAGAATATACTAATTTCAAATTGTGTGGCGGTTTATATTACCCGGCTTTTTCCCTTGCAAACCTCTCGCACCATGGACTGAAAACAAAACAAAAGAAAGATTCAATGAGAAGCGGCTAAGTTTTGAGAATGAATGATTGAAGGAAAAACACATCTCAAAAATCACTGTCCTGAGCAGTACACATTATTTTAACTTGTCATGAGCTCACCACTCGATCTTTTTCTCAGTTTTCATAAATTGAAGGCATGCCTTGTTGTAAATTTAAAAAATAGCAATTCATCCATCTCTGGATAAGTGTTGTGGGAGAGACAAATAGACAAACAGAAAAGACATGATCTTCTTTGCTTAGGATAGGACGTAGTTATTTGGGATCCAACTCCACCATCAGATGTCTGTCGACTGGCGCGGCATTTACACTCCCCGCATAGTGCAGAGAAAAAAGCTATTTCATTATTCCATATGTCGAAACGATTCTAAACCAACAAGTGTGACAAACTTCCCTTACGATCTTTGCCTCAAAGCCAACCGAGAATTAAAAAAAAGACGTGCTGATTAGTGTGAGCCGTAATCTTTACCACGAGGAATTAGGCAGGTGCTCACTATACTTCCCTGCATATATATATTAGACAGGCTCTGGCATTCATAAAATACAACTATGTTTCTCATAATAATCTATTGGGGTCCAATGGGTAAAATTGTTTATAGATACAGACGAGGTGTTCCTTTAAAATTCTACTCTTCTTTAACATCCAATACACCTAGGAGACAGCTGCATCATAACATGTTAACAATTATGTTTCAGCTCTTAAAACCGGGTGATGATTTCACGCCTCAGGAAGAACAATGACGAATTAATTGTGCTATTCATGTAATGGAATTACACAACTTGAGATGATACGGGTAGTCTCTCTCTCTCAACCGTCGCAGCTATGTTTTCACATTGTCGTCGACCATTTATCCCTTCCCCCCATTTTTTTTAAATGACATAGACTCTAAATATCCGAAGTTTAATACACTTTATCTGTGTCCAGGCCTTAATTTTAGTACATGTACAAGACTACAAAATATGATAAAATTGAATTTGATAATTTGGAAGAATACAGGTGTAACTGCAAAGACAAAAACATTTAAGGAGGCATAAAAACATCGTGCGGGACAGGAAACGGCGAGAGAGAGAGAGAGAGAGAGAGAGAGAGAGAGAGAGAGAGAGAGAGAGAGAGAGAGAGAGAGAGAGAGAGAGAGAGAAAGAGAAGGGGGGATATGAAGAGAAAAAATGTGTGTGTGGGAGGGAGGGGAGAGAAAAAGAGATAGAGAGACATACACCAAGACACAGTCAGAAACAGATCTGCTTGAGATTCAACATTTCTAGTAATAGAAGAAAAAAAAAGAAAGCAAGAAATCTGTATGAATATCTTTTACCTCAAATGGCAAATTGGATTCAGACACAGCTAGATAGCGAGAAACAGACAGGTAAATTTAATTTACCCCAACTAATCAATAGAAAGTGCAATAAACTGTGTCACAGCATTCAATAGATTGATTAAATTAAATTAAAATGATCAATAACAAAGATCACTACGGCGGTCCAGCCTTCTAAGCTAAAACTCGACACCCTTGTGGTTCTGAATAATTTAACCCCCCCCCCCCCCCCCCAGCCCCAGGTCTTACAGAAAATTAAATTACTCTGACCTCGCCTTTTTTTTTTTTTTATATATAAATATAAATATATATATATATATATAATAATGGGAGGAATTTATCACGTTTATCAGTATGGGTTCAGTCTCAGATATGAAGTAATGACCATGAATAATTAGATCTAGCTAACACAACCAATAATTCTTATCTGAATGCTATTTGGACGTTATGTGATTGGCTATCAGTGTTTTACAGCTCGGCTTTTCCTTCGAGTCCCCGAAACGCCAACATTCCTGTCGTCTCTGCGTGTCCAATCAAGCCTCAGCAGAGGTAGTGTGTAGTAGATAGAATGATTAGCATCCACAGCAGCTACAGAAGAATCAATACCGTGTCTGGCTGCACGTACAACATTCCAGGCGTGCCTACGCTCGCCAGTAGCAGCAGCTACTGGCAGGCCGAAACTATTCTTGGTTTCTTCTACTCTTGTGTCATGAATTTCAAAGAAAGCCGAATATGATAGAGAAGGGTCTTTACCTACAAACTAGAGCAGCTCAAGCTCGAGTTAATAACAGATACGAGGTCTAGATTCACTAAAACCACTTGCATCCATGATCCCGAATTTGAAACTGAGATATATGTTGATGATGATGAGGATGATGATGATAATAATAGTGGTGGTGGCGGCGGTGTTCGTAGTGAAATAATAATAATAATAATAATAATAATAATAATAATAATAATAATAATAATAATAATAATAATAATAATAATAATAATAATAATAATAATAATAATAATAATAGCATTTAAAAAAAAATTAAAATTAAGTTAAAAATGGTGGTGATGATGATAAGGACGACAAGTTACGTTGCTTCCACCCGAATAATTTCTAATAAATAAAAATCAATCAGGCTCCTGTAAAAAAAAAAAAAAATGCGAGATTAAGAAACCACGGATGAAGTAAAATTTGTGAAAGATTTTTGTTATTTTCTGCTTCTCGTTTCCGTTGCTAATGGCAGTAGTAGTGACAGGTAACGGTGTTCTTGTTGAAGCTTCACAAACAATGCTACATAGTTTTCTTCATTGAATGAAGATTTTCAAAATAATTGCAGATCGATTAAAAAAAAAAAGATTCAACAGGATTCAAACATAAGGGCCGTCACTGAATTTCCAATTTAAATAAACATTAGCCGCGTTATTATTTTCAGATCACACTCTTAACAGTTGGACAGCTGAGGGAAATCATACCACCAGGATAAAACGAACAAGAGACACAAAACAACATCTGACGGGACAGGGAGGATGGTGTGAAATCAGGCATTATACCAGTCCCGAGACAGCGCTAGCTTGGTCATTTCGTGCAGGGAAGATCAAGGGATAGTTTATTTTCCCTGAGATATTCCGGACTTGCAGGTAAACATCACATTCCAGAACATCCTGGCAGCTTGGTGGTTAGAGGATGGAATCGGAACATCGTTGTGTGTAACCTTTTCGCTTTCCTCTCCAGCCCCTGGATATGTTTTTGTCCCGTTTCAAACGGATTTGTCTGACTAATCCCCTGTGATGCAATATGTCCTTTCATTCTTTTTTTTTTTTTTTTTTTGCCTGTATGGATATCACTAAGAAATCCGCTTTGCCTTAAGTTTCTAGAGATATTATTTCAGCCGCACCCGCAGTCCACTTTTTAGCACTGTACGACTGTACTGTGCGTAACTTCTACACAAAAATGGTTCACTATTGCACAAAAGATTTACCGGTCCTACCGTACCAACCTACAGTCTAAAAAAGGCCATAGAAAAAAAATCTGCTTTGACATGTACATCAGCTTCACTGCTTGTCACCTGGAATGTCAAGTGCGACATCCCCCCCACCCCCCACCCCCTTTTTCTCTCTCTCTCTCTCTCTCTCTCTCTCTCTCTCTCTCTCTCTCTCTCTCTCTCTCTCTCTCTCTCTCTCTCTCTCTCTCTCTCTCTCTCTCCTTTCCAATTACACATACACACACATACAACGCCAGGTAGAGAGTGTTTTGAATGTCCCTGTACCATGGAACGAAAAACGGAAGGTCGTGTATGGCTTGTGTGTTGTCCAAAAATCTCGAAGTAGCCATATGGCTGAGGTGTGAACCGCGAAGTCTCCTGTCTTGGGAGTAATGGTAAAGCCAAGTTACAGTGAGGAGAAAAATTCTCTGTTATTAATTAGGACAGACTTCAATGTTTTTTTTTACTAATGATTGGTGGTTTCATGAAAAAAAAGTGAGTGGAAATTAGAGATGGTAGGAAAATACCACTTTAAAGTGTGTGTGTGTGTGTATATATATACTACTAATATATATATATATATATATATATATATATATATATATATATATATATATATTAGTAGTACTAACCTTTTTTGGGTTTCAATCTTATTTTCTTATACCTTTGGACTATACTAAGACTGGGCAAGATAGGAAAGATAGAAAGGACTAAAGTGATAATTCACTGGTTGGGTTGGCCCCGCATAGACTCTCCCTCCAAGTCTCTAGCCCTGCTAACTATTTGCCATCAGTCAAATCGCTGGGCTTCACAGCATGGGTTCACTGGGACACGCTGAACTTTGGTGATGTACAGTAAACTAGGAAGGTCAAAGTAAATACAAAGGTAGATCTAGATCTGTACTTGTAAAACGTAGAAAACTGAATCGGAGTGCAATGCAAGGTGAACAGCACATGATACATCCCATTGTGTTACACCTGAACAAAAAATATAATTACACAACATTGGTGCAAGGAACAGTGTGTTTGCAAAACCTGTACACGATGATCAAAATTGCATTGTTGATTAACAAATGCGATGCTAAATCAACATATTGATTTACAGTTATTACAAAGGGCACATCGTTAGCTGGCAGCATAATCTTGGTCAATATTTTTAAATTTGCGATGAGAAAAAAAAATGCAATAAAAATGACATTACTTTTAAATGTTGTAGCACTGGAGGTAGCATAAGTAAAATGCTCATTAAAAAAAATACAAATGAAACATGAGGTCAGAGATGAAGAATAGAGATGGTTAGGGGGTAAAAGAGGGAGAGAAATCAGATACGCAGATAGGCAGACAGATAGACAGAGGTGCAAACATAAAATTGTGGGCCCCATTTTTTTTACACATCTGTCTCCAAATAATGAGTCTATGAATCTAGATAGATCCGGTATTTTTACAACCCCTTTTATATATACATGTATAATTTTATGAATTTGCTTCGGCTTTGACATTTTACAGAAAAAAAAAGAAAAAAAAACATACTTAAAAAAATTTCGTGAACCTGAAAAATAGCGAAGTGCGAAAGGCAGCAGTGACTGAGAACCAAGATCTTTGTAAAGCAATGTATAACATGGCTTTCAGGTAATGACAGCAGGGCAACAAGGTCAAGACCGTCGAATCGTGGAGGTTACAAACTATGGTGCACAGATGAAGCATGCTGCTCTGTAACATCCAAATGTCTTCACAAGCATAAGTTAATTCCTGATCGTGGAGCAGATAAAGACCGCAGTGCTATGTCAAAGACTAGATCTAGATCTAGTGACACGTGACTAGTGCCCCCTAGCACCGTGACGATAACAATGCTATCAGATGGGAAGTGGCAAGCTGATCGCCTGAAGTATTAAATCAATGTTTTACCTTCTCAAATTTTCGAACCATTTTCATGTGATTATTCTTATTCTCAACCTTCTCTCATTGTAAGAAACGCTTATGAAAAAAATGATGTCAGCCTGTCAGCAACTCAGCATGCAAGGGCTTGGTGATGTTAGTGGTTTTGGTTTTAATACAATGATGTTTACTGAAAATTTGAATGCATGGAAATAAAAATTCATCTCACTGAAACACTGTAAACACACGGAGTCGCTCTGAGAATGGTATCTGTGCATCTTGCTAATTGAAAATAAACATTTGCAGACTAATGGATCTTATCTAAATCTATTGTAGTTCTTTTTTATCGTTATTTTTTCAGTCAGTTACGGAGAAAATACCTGAATTATAAAGAGAAGAAGAGAGGGGAAAAAAAGGGGGGGGGGGGGGGGAGAGAGAGAGAGAGAGAGAGAGAGAGAGAGAGAGAGAGAGAGAGAGAGAGAGAGAGAGAGAGAGAGAGTCATACAGACAGGCAGAGGCAGAGAGAGGCACAGACGGGTAGAGAGAGGGAAGTGGTGTTTATAGGTTAGATAAACCTACGAAGATAAAGAAGAAAAAGTATGAACCTAGACATGAAATAAAAAAAAAAAAAAAAGCATACGATTAAAGAGTGAAAGTGAAGAAAAGAAAAATGACAGAGCTGCTGAAACAATAAAATACACCTCCAGATCAAGCTCTAGCAATAGTTCTTTAAAGCTAGTGAAAATATAGAATTAAAACAAAAGGCAGCAGGAGATGAAAGAAAATCAGAGGATAACAAGGTTTAGGATTGAATACAATGAGTAAAGCTTGAAGCTTCCCACTGAACACAATTCGGTTTGAAACCAAAATGAACATATATGTAAATAATCTCTCTCTCTCTCTCTCTCTCTCTCTCTCTCTCTCTCTCTCTCTCTCTCTCTCTCTCTCTCTCTCTCTCTCTCTCTCTCTCTCTCTCTCTCTCTCTAAGGGAGGGGAACAGACAGATAGAGGAAGAGAGACAAATATATAGAGAGGAAAGTCAGAGAGAGAGAGAGGCAGAGAGAAATAGAGACAGAGAAGGAGTGAATTTTAAATACAAGGAGAGAGAGAGAGAGAGAGAGAGAGAGAGAGAGAGAGAGAGAGATTAAAAGAAAATAGTTTGATACAAAATTAAAAAAAAAAAAATGTTTCACTTCCAGACTCAAGTTCATTTTTGATGCTCTGTAGGCGCGCCCCTGTGTGTGTACTGTAATGACAGATTTCCCTGATCTTATTTATGCATGAACAAATAACCCTTTTGCCACGGTCTCGAAACACCAGTGTGGAGTTATCTAGTCTTAAGAAATGCCTAAAGAAATAATGTACATAAGTTGAATGTGAGATGGTCTTGTGGTGTGTACGGGTTGCATCTGTAACCAGTAAAGATGAGCAGAGACGAAAGACAAACAAATGTATAACATTAACATTGAAATAATTTTTAGCTATGAGATGCACACAATCATAAAAAAGCAGCAGTCACAAAACGCACAGGTAGTATATATTCAATGATTAAAAAAGGTAAAAGTAGTTTCATTAAAATCGTAACTTTTAGAGATAAAAAGTTCCTAGTTTGAAAAATGGATCGATTGCTAGCAGCACACCATCTGTCGGTAAAAAAAATCATCGCAACTTCTCTTAACTCTCTGGGCTATCAGTGTCCTGACAAGCCCCTTACGATTGCTAGTATTTTTTTTTATTGGCTTGCTTTCGATTCGTTTGTTGTAGACTCTTGAAGCTTAAATGTATGCGCACAGCATTTTTCATGAAAATTTTCGCTCTGTTTCAAGGTGAGCCTATTTAAAATAAATAAATAAAAGTAAGAACGAGCAAGACCATTTCTACCTCTTTCATAACACCGTATTTCAGTTTTTTCCATTTTATTATTTTTTTTTTCAATGTAAAACAATGTGGACTATTCTTGTCTTTTTCTGAACAGTTTCCATGTTATGGTGCATGGTGTAGAAGAAGCAAGTTTCCTCTTTACAGATCACCTCGAATCTGTTTGGATAAAACAGCAACAAAAAACCTGATGAAATGAATACATTCTTAACTCTTAGACACCGTTACACTTGAGGGGCGTCACCGTTATAACATGACTCAGCATCATTAAAATAAAAGCCAAGGTTGGTCCACAAGACCACAATCACGTTTCTTTCAAACGCAGTCTGTCGGATTTGCTAAAATACCCTAAAAAATCCTCGACCAGACCGTTATTATGGGCTTTTCAGAGACAGTATTAATATATACAAAAAGAATACCAGCTCATGACTCAATTAGTATCTATTTTTAACTTGGATAAAAGTTTCTACACCTGAACAGAATGACACAGATCAGACAACACAGTTCAACCTGTTGAAACAATGTCGACAGTGTGAGTCATTGCCACGCAGGTAGGCCCTAGGTAAAACCTGATCTAATTTTTACATACATACTGCTATTTCTAAAGGTTCAAAGCAGTGCTGACGTCAGAGCCGGCACTGTTGTCCTCCAGAGCCGGGCGTAACGAGTAGAGTGTGACGTGGCAACAGATGGAGTCCTGACCCCGCACAGCCCACACAACCCACATTACAGCTGACACCACAGTGGATAGACCACAGGTATAACCCTCTCTGGGCAGACTAAGCAGTGGTTATATTAAATTGTTCAGTGTTCCATAAGTCTCTCATAGTCTCAAGCGTAAAGATGGACCAATTTGACCAACTCTCGATAGATACAGGGTACTTTTCTCAGCTCTCTATACACAGTTTATGGCTGCTATGGTCAAAAAATAAATAAATAAATCTGCCTCGCATGTTTGCGCTCTCCAAGGTATCATAAAGTTTCAGATCAAGACGAAAAAGGTTACCCAGTCTTTTGATGGTTTTGTCGTTAAATTTTACGCCATGGGCATTAGTCTGATTTCTAGATCAGCGAGAAAAATGCACGAGTTGCGGATATGGTTTAGAAAAAAAATAGTACTTAATTATTATTTAAGCAAAATGATATTGAGAGGGAGAGAGAGAGAGAGAGAGAGAGAGAGAGAGAGAGAGAGAGAGAGAGAGAGAGGGGGGGGGGGGAGGGGGTTAAGCACAATATGGGTCTCATTATATTTAACACAATAAACAAATTCATCAAAGTGGTCATCCACTGTCTCGACTTACGTTAAGGGAAATATCGGCAAAAAAATATCATTTGTAAAATCATTAAGTTCGAGCTCGTCATAAAACTAGTGCGCGCATTTTAAGCTGTTTTAACCTGTCGCCTTCTTGTAAGCCGAGTTGAGCAATGTTATATAAAAAAATCTTGCACATAACAAAACTGAGAATAACCTACTTCTACACCGAGATCTGCAGTGGCTAGCACCGCACTGTTTACAGCCATGCTTGCATGACTCCACATATTCGTCAAAATAATTATGCATTTGTCTACATTCAGCATGCAGTTAATTCATTCAAAAATTAAAATGGTTGCTTATTCATTTCACTGGCACCAGCAAAACGAAACTCGAAGGACAGTTAGCTTGTTACATGCACACTGAAAACTATTCAGTTTTTAATCTATTCATGAATTGGGTGCAGGTTTAATAATTATTTCACTCCTCCGATTTTTATTTTCCCTAGATCTAGAGGTAGGGCGACTGCATGGCCTTTGGCGATTTTCAGTTTTCTTCAGCCTCTTCAGAAGGCTCCTCTAGCTAAAGCGCTTCGGTCAAAAGGTAGCGGCGGTGGACATGGTTTTTAGCGTCAAAAAAGCCCATAACAGCAGAACTCATACGGCGATATGGCGGGGGTTTATGAAATGTATCATCCAAGGATGCTATCGGAAACCATAAAGAGGTAAACCAAGAAGAACCTTTCAAGCCAAACAGTTGTCCACAGGGTAAAACTGCAACGATTCTTATGTGGCCTGCCACAAAGAAAAAATGTTCTTCCAACATCACAGGTACAACTAACATGGTAGCAGCAGCAGCAGCAGCAGCAGTAGTAGTAGTAGTAGTAGTAGTAGTAGTAGTAGTAGTAGTAGTAGTAGTAGTAGTAGTAGTAGTAGTAGTAGTAGTAGTAGTAGTAGTAGTAGTAGTAGTAGAAGTTGTTGTTGTTGTTGCTGTAATAGCAGCAGCAGTAGCAGAAGGAGAAAAAGAAATAATTGTGTCACGAAACATCTTTGCAATGTCACTATATTAAGAAATTTGATAATTTGTCATAACGACTCAAAAAAAATAAGTCTACGTCACCATGTCAAGAAATTTGATAATTTGGAATAACGACATAAAAAAATAAGATTAATTTAAAAATGTTACAGAACTTGACGGTCATAAGCTATAACGTTGTTGAACTATTTTTTAAACTTACGTTCATAAAATACGAGGCAGAACGACGTTGGTCTGCCATTAATAATTTGTTATGCTCACGTTCAAGGCTTAATAATCATAAAATAACTAAGAAATAAGTGAAAGGGTTAAAAATACATAACTATACATTCGCGATAGCGGTGTTGAGCTGTCAATGATATACCATAGCATTTGAGACATTTAAGTTTACATAAAATACATATCGCGTTGGTATGAGCAACAATTATTATGCGATAGATCTCGCGATATTAATTAAAGTCCATGTTTTACTTTATCAAACTTTTATTTTCTTTTTATTTCTGTTAAAATTATTATAGAACAACCCGCACTAAAGTAATTGAAGATTAAGCGAACCTTACGCGAAAGACGCATATAGTATTTTAAGCAGTTCATGTTTATCATATTCTCCCAACACGCTCTATGTGGTTTTGAAATTTATAAGGCCTAGCAATAGTACACATAGTTATAGGCCAAATATGGTTGGACAGAGCAATAGAGCGCTGCACTAAATAACCGATCTCTTTTGACATGTTCCTCGCCAATTCAAGAGGTAAAGGTATGATGTTTATGTCTGGAAAGCTTCAGGTTACACTCCAGTTTGGGTCACATTTCTGTTGACCTCGGGTTTATATTGTCGTGATTCCTGGCTCAGTGTAACTTGTCTATAGCTACTGGTGTCCGACCCATTATGGATCTCCTTTTTACAACTCTGATCTTGTCACCCGCACCCAAAGCAGACATGAAATGGGGAGAACCTGAAAGGCTGCTGGCCGCTGGAAAATTTCGAATCAGAGACATTCTCCATCTCAGTATAAAAAAAAGTATAATAAGGCTAAGATAGCCAGACCAAAATATGTAACTTGGATAAATGAAATCGCTGGTCTCTTTGTCACGGTTATCCTGAGGTTTAGTACCGAGCACATCGGATAGCTAACTTTGGACCAATTGTTTAAAAAAAGTTGAATATCATCTTAAAGATATAAGATAGGATAAGTTTAATGACAGCTGTGATTTTCAAATTACAGTCCAATATTTAATATGACAATTTTTTAAACAATGAAGATCAGAACCAAAACAATGTTTCGAGAAATGAGGCAATTACGCTCAGTTATGTCTCAGCAGCTAAATAAAGCATGGTTTACTGATTTCAGCCAGGAAAACATTGTGTTAATCTAGATTGATGAATCCATCAGAACAGAAGACGGTCCAATCCGTCACCACTGGCTTTCAGATTTGACTGATCCACGAGTGTTTCACTCGCTGAATAAAATAAATGCATGTCGTTGATACTTTAATGGAGCAAACCAAACCGGTGACTACGATTATAAACAGAACCAATAGTCTGAGAACGAGAGTTGAGCGAAACCTTTTACATTAAATCCCTTCTCAAAGAGATAATCGAATCGTTTTGGGGGAAAAAAAAGTGTATTTTGCATAGCTTATAATATGGATGTAAAAAGAAAAATTAAAATTTGTTCTCCTATCCTCAGCACAAGTAAAAAGAAGCATGTCTCAAAACCTTCAAATACGATACTCTGTGTCGATCTCTTAATGCTATGGCTCTGCAAGACCGTGTAACAAGTTACCGTATTTGCATATATGTTGATCAACCAGTGTAATGTAGCCAACATGTATGACTAAGATTGCTATGACAATGGTACCAGAATTACTGGGCTTTCCTTAAAGTGGTACTTCAACATGATAAACAAGATGATTGTTTGTATGTGTTTGGACGAGGTCAAATTAGATGTCTCTTAGGGACATCTTATCTTATCTTTTAATTTCTTACCTTTAATAACATTTATGCGTCTTTGAAAGCTGTAAAACTATTGATTCGTCCTTATTTTCTTTCTCTTTTAACTGGAAGGTAAAAAATCTCGAGGCATACATTTCATACCGTCTGCCGATATATAATGGCAGGAAAATGCCTTTAACGGGGTCGGTGGGCGATTAAAACAATTATTTGGTCCTATCTTTTCACTAACCTATATAATTTTTCTTTAGAGATGGATAGAACAAATTGTATCAATATTTACGGTTGCCAAGCTGTACTTCAAATCTATTTTGTAACATCATTACATCGCGTTCATTTCTGTTATTCTTTCTATAACAATGTTCTTGATAACCAGTTAAAATTAAGAGAATGCTAACCGCCATTTTAAGCTACTGAGAGTCATGTACCTTGTTTTCAAAAAAAAAATTAATAAATAAATAAATTATACAAATAGACTTTAAAGATGTGTAAATGTTACAAGTTTTAATACATTAAGGGTATTTCTAAAACTGGTCCTGTGATTGTGTAGCCTGTGTAGGATGTTGTTGTCCACTGCGTCACGTGATATCCGGCAGTAACGTTTCTAAAGTTGAGCATAAGATGAGATCTGCTGCATGCATGAAATCTACGCATGGCAAATCGCGACAGGAGTATTTGCATAACCAGATTATAATACTCTACTAGAACAATACGCAGTGGTTTACTCCATATATTAATCTCTATATGAGGTTCGTGAGCAGCAGCGGTTGCTATTACTGCCTCAAAGAAACAACTGTTTCGCTCAATCACAGTGATTGCCGTTATTATCTGCGCATCCACAGACACATCTTTGACCGGCTTCAGAGCAATAATTGTCATTATTGTCGCCACACCTGTGTGATTATTTCACAGGCAGTCGTCTTTATCATTTTCTCAACAGTTACATTCGACCAAGATAAACTGTAAACTGTACATTTGACCATGATATTTAAAAGGGAAAAAACAAAATTTTATTATGAATCCGTAACGGACCACTTTTATTCTACTCTTGGTGAATAATTTTATTAAGAAAAAATATAAAACAAACTGATGTAAAAAAAAATGCAATGATTTGACCGCGACTATTTTTAATGAAATGGTAATAAGATAAATGATCTTATTCTGGAGAAACCTCTCTGATCTGTTTTAAACTTTATTTTTTAACACATTTGATGAGATTATTTCGTCGTGCGCCTTACAATGTTATTGAATCTGTTCGCGTATAATTCATAAAGTCTATGGTTCTAACCTTAATGAACTAAATATTCAAGGAGGACTTGTCTAGATTTATGTTTCCATCTTGAATGCCATGAGTACCAGAAAAGATCGCAGTGAAAAAACAAGTACTTCACATCAAACTTGGAAATTTATTCTGAACCGCTACCATTCAAATCGTGCAAAAAAAAAAATTGTAATGTAAATGCTTTACGTCATTTCTACAAACAGCAACAAAAGGCAGAGGTCTGTAATATAATTTTTTTGTAAAGTGGGCTATACTGAAGGGAGCAGATGACACATGGAGAAAGCTGAGAACTAGAGACATAGGAAGTGACCATGGTACCACCAAACAGAAATCATTTCCATCAGCAAGGTTGGTCTCAATTCAGAAGGTTCTCCTTTTTCCAAATAATAAACAAACATTGATTCCATCGCTGGATCCGGTAGCCGCGAGTTTCTGATTGGAGAAAAAAAAAATAAACCATAATGCGTAAAAGGAAGTGAAAGAAAAGGAATGCAATGCGGAACTAACCTCACGGTTAGCCCTCGGTCTCTGCGCTTTTCTTGACAGAGAGAGCGTCCCATGGTGACAATGGGACACCGAGCGACTTTCTCCTCAAACTTCCTGCTTACCTTCCAAGGTAATTTTTCTTCAAAAGGAAGTAGAAAAATCCATATTTCTATTCCTGTGTGTTATCGTCATTATAAATTAATAAGCTTTGCTTCAGTAAAATAATATGACGAGGCGTACACAGCTCACACTAATGTGACCACGGGTGGGTGATAGAAAGAAAAAGAATATTGCTTGTTTACGCATTTCCACCCATCAACATAAGTATAAAGATATCGCAGATGTTCATAAAAAATGAAGTTTATTTTTATGTTCTGGAAGCACTGACAGGCGTCTTCTGTATTTGCTTGGATTTTTCTTCTGGGGAAATTCTTCGACTTAGAAAATACATGCAATAAAGATGCTTGAGAGGGGCGTCTCTTTTTCATATGAATAACTCTCGTCCAATGATAAACATCCATTACATTCCAATGTTTATCTTTAAGTCACGCGGAATGATAACCATCGCAAGGTTGCTCAAAGCGACTTACAGGTGTAATCTCAGATATCGTTCTAAGAGAGTTGACAACAATTTCCTTAAATAACCTTATGTATCAGGCACCATGATTGTCAGATCACTATAAGATACAGGGGATGATTCACTCCCGCAACAAGATTAACTTATGTGTATATATACGATTAAAGGTAGTGATTGTTTAACAGCGTTTGGGTGAGATAGAAGTAAATAGTATGAGGCTCTCTATACACTTCATGATTTCATGATTTACAACACACAATAGATGAAACTATTTCACACCGATCCGTTTCTTCATATGGCGCTCAATATCAGCAGACTTCAAACTATATAAAACTGCAATGTGTATTTCATCTCTCAATAGGCCCCCAATGATGCATGTAGCGCTCATAATCCACCATGATATAAAATTTTTGGTCCAAACTTTTCGAGCAATATCATGGATAAGCAGTAAAGATATGCTCTAACTCGCCTCATTTGTTTAGGAGGAGCCAAAGCTTTTATAAAACAGACTCGGGGTCCGTTCTTCATTCATCGAGGTTTATTTCACGTTAACACTGATCATAATGTTAACTGCTTTTCTTGGGATATAATACTTTATTCGTAATATGCCCCAGGCAAACAGCCTACGAGATGTAGGAATAAACCTATGAGAATTCGTTTGTTATTTTTTTTTAATTAGTTCTAAATCATGAAGCAATAATGTAACATCCTATGTGTTTTTGGTGCTCTGGTATTTAAACAATACACAGACTGTCGAATAAAAGTTATCACCCAGTGCAACAAAATAACTTAGACCATCCCTTCCCTAGCATTGAAATGTTATCTTTTTTAAATCTCTAAGTCAGGTAGCCTCGATTTTAAAAGATAAATATCATCCACTTTCCATAACTAGTGGAAAAGAAAAGCCAATAAACATAAAATGCAGACGTGCACGCTTTCGCAAATCATTCTTGCCTTGCTTGCTCTATTGACTGTAGTAATGTTTTTCTTTTCAGGTCTTAAATTATGTCTCCTTTATAATAACTGTTTAGGGAAGACACGTGGACGTAAACATTCTTTCATATTTATTCTTTTTTGTTGTTGAAAACTTTGCGCTGCTTACGTAAACCCAAAATCAGTGCCACATAAAGACAATAACGAATATCTTATCTACCTTATCTGCTCTTGGTGTTTACTTCATCCTTCCTTGTAGCCCGCTACAATCCCGACAACCATTTTCCGCTATCGAAACGTTTTATTTCAAATATGCACGGTATACTGCTGAGTTCAGGTCAGCTCTGTGTGAATAAACATCCTGATTGAAGTGTTTGCTTGGTTGTTTTGAATAAAACTTAACCACTTCTGAGAAGGAATTTTAGTTAGAAGTAATGAATGGCACTTTATTATTCAAATTATTGGCAATTAATGATCTTTCATTGTGGTGCAAAACTAGACATGTAAAGATCTTTTAAAAATGATATTCATTTTGATCGCCGTTAAAGTTTGTTTCTTTAACCAATCAATCCCTCATTTAATTATTTCGAAATATATTGAGATCAAACTTCTTTTTTTCTTCTTTTCCTTAAGCATCAAATACTTTTGTCTTCAAAGTGTCTGAGTCTTTCAAACTTACTAAAATATGGAATCGATATAAGTTTGGATCTTACCTCCTAAAATTAAAAAAAAAAAAAAACGCATGATATCTATTCAGATAGACAAATGCAATATAGAAGTAAAGTATTGAAAATCAATTTCAAATTGACGTTCGTCATGGTATAAAAAAAAAAAAAAAAAGTAGAAACCCGATTGCAATCGTGTCTTTTTTAAAACAAATGCATTTTCTACTTCATCCTCAACAATGATCCGAACATGTATTTTATTATTATTATTTTTTTCGAAAATTAAGACCGTAAAAGTAAAAGATCTTGAGTTTGCATATTAACAAGATCCCTGTAGGAAAGATACTAGGACTCTGTGAGAGGAATTACAAATTCTTTTTTCTGCTGTAGTTAGCAGATGCATATATTAATTATTTATTCTATGGTTTTTCTGCGGTTCAGTGGCAATTTTTAGATATTTCTAAATTCTAATTTTATTTTTCCAGAGGCCATTCGTAGATATATAAAAAATGCTAATGTTTTTTCTGCGATGGATAGCAAATATTTTTTTCAAAAATTGTAAGGTTTTAAATGGCTTTTGAAGCTGTCATATTCTAAGGCTTATCTCAGGTTCTAACTTTTTACCGTATTGAAAGAGGAAACACTGTCTAACGCGTTGGTGAATATGCTCAAAAGGATGACATGAGCCAGTAGTTGCGCTGGGTGACAGGAAAGGCCAGGCTGCCTGGGCGAAGTCTATTCCACAGGGCACCTTGATGGGTCAGTTAGTCACTACCATTTCAAGCCAATTAAAAAAGAAATATTAAACACATCGTATGACTGGTTTCGATTGATCCGTCAAGAAAAGAAAAAAAACAACATCTTAAATATTACTTTTATAATATATCTAAATACCTAATTCTTATGTATTTTTCTCCATTCTTCTGTTGTTGTTGTTGTTGTTGTTGTTTTAATAAAAAAAAAATTTGAACAAGAGAAGCGTGCGTCATTAATCTACATAAACAGTATGAGCGCAGTATCCTACCTTCATTTTGACATTGCGTCCGTTCAGCGCCTTTTTTTTTTTTTCAAATTGTTCGCTCGTTTGTTTAGTTTTTGGGTGGAGGAGGGCGTGACACTAGAAAATAAAGCCACATCTCGGCTTGGAAATATATAATTATATATATATATGTTGATTTTTGGCTGCTGTATTTTAGTTTTATTTTTTTTACTATAAGTTAAGCAACATTTCAGATTGATCACTTAAACAAAAGGAAGTTTTGCGTTTTTGAAAAAGGTGCTGAAATTTCGTTTATTCCATCGCTACAAAAATAATCGGTGATTACATATTTATCTTAGAATTATTCTCTCTTCTCACTATTTTTTATATTCCTATACAAACGTATTTTCTTTGACCATGGTTTAAGATGTATCAATCAGGCAACAATCATTTCCCTCCTCATCTTAAAGCAATAATTGGTATCCCACAATCATAAAAACAAGAACACGCCACGAGGGCCTTTCTACAGCCTCACCCACGTCCCCAGATCTACATTCCAAGTTCCTAATGGTCGTCCCCTCATCATCACCTTTTGAACCCACCCCCCTCCCCCGGTTTTTTAAGTTATTCTTGACTGGAGGGGTTGACAGCTTGCTGTTTCCTGTTTATTTTACTGTTCGAGGTGCAAAGTGCGGTTAAGATTGCTGAGCTTCAGGTAAAGCTAAGACCGCGACAGTCCTTTAATAAAGCTTTTGCTATTACAAGGTTTAATTACAGGAAGAAAATTAATTTTTATGGACATTTAAAGTATCATGAAACATGAGTGAAACATTGTGAAGTGACAGTTTCTGCCACACGGCCAAAACTGTCGAGTTTGTCAAATTTGTGGAACCGTGACCTGAGGGAAAGTGAGGGGAGAGCGAGTGAGTGACTGCTTCGGCTGTGTGTATCGCTGGCCTAGATTCATCCCATGTTTACGCTCGTAACTTGGGTTTTAATAAACTACTCTTTACAATTACGGTAATTTTCAATAAAAACTTTTAAGAGAAGCCATTGCAAGTTTGTGAGGAAAATCTACATTGTATTAGGAAAGACAATTGCTAGTAAGAAATGTGATCTTTTTATGGGTTTGAAAAATCTGTTACAAATAGAGCGTCAGACAAAACTTTGATTTCAATAATATTTCACTCTTCTCAAGCCGGATGTAATTAATATAGTCATACTACTGTGGTGGTTAACAGGAATGTAAATCAGTTCATTAGATTTCGTCTAGAACCAAGTCCATATAAATAAAACTCTTTCTATATTAAAAACAGCAAGAGGAAGGACACATTTTTAAAGACTACTTAAAAGCGGCCCGCAACAAGGAGCCACAAGTGTTAACATTAATTTAAAGTAAAAGTCAAATACAATATATCCTTAACGATCTGTAAGTGCAGGCCTCATGGGGTAGGCATGGTGTAATAGCCCAATCCTCTATATATGCCCATATGGTATTGATATATCTAGACAAGAGCATAATTATATATAGCATGCAACACTTCGATACCAAACACATTTTATGATTTTAAGAAATATTTGTAGCTCGAGTGCAAAAACAACAAAAAAATCATCATGGTTTCGGTTAGACCAAAAAAAGGAGGGCATCTATGAGGAGAAGATTGGGTAATGTTATTGTTAAGAAACGTTACAGATTTTAGGAGAGAGAGAGAGAGAGAGAGAGAGAGAGAGAGAGAGAGAGAGAGAGAGAGAGAGAGAGAGAGAGAGAGAGAGGGAGAGATGAAAATGGTAACAAATGGGAGGTACAGAATGAAGATGATGTTGCAAACAGTCAACAGTAAATTTGGTGCATCAGACTACAATTTTAACTTATCTCAGAAATTTGTAATATAGATGAAAAAGAAACAACTATAAGCCTAGCTATGTTCCTAACATTTGAGTTTTTGATGTAAGAAACAATCTCCACCTCAATAAAAAGTAAATGGTACGAAGTTGTTTTTTAATTTATTCTTCTAAAATTATTCAGCTCTGAGTATACACATACTAACACTTAGTCTCTTCTCAACCACTGGAGATATATATATATATATTTGCCTTCCACCGAATTTGACAAGACAATGACAATATGAAGTATAAAAGTTCTTTTTTTTTTTTAATTGATCTTGATCATAAAATCAAAATCATTAAGAGATAAAGTAATAAAAGTACATACCAACAACTGTAACCTCGGCAGCTTCCATAGTCAGTCAGACCTCAGCCAAGATGAGACTGTTTACTCCCTTAAGACTCGTCAGTACTGCATGCACAGCTGCTCATGCAGTCAACAAGTCCTGAAAGATCTTGACAGATCTAGGCTGGTGTTGTTGCTCTGTGCACAAAAAATTCTTCATTCACAAATTTTATTCCAAAGACAAGTAATAATCCACTTGAGGCAGGAGGAGTAACAGTATCAAAAGATGGAGATCTTTTCCAAGGCAAGTGATGCTAAGCTCATAACCAAGCTCGTCCTGCCATGATGATATTCCTGCAAGAAAAGAAAAAAGCTTAACAAAAGAAATAAATGTTTTTTTGAAAATGTTAATTTAATGCCGAGTCAATTATTGGTTTTCAATATGATAATGACAATGAAAGGGAGTTGTCTAAAAATGAAATGGAGTTTAAAAAAACATACATAGTCATCTATTTAAAACAAGATTATTACTACTACTCCATTATCCTCGTCTGATTTATAGCCTCATACCTTTCACTATTCTCTTCCTTAAATCTCTATGCTGGCCCCATATGCTTACAGGTCAGGTAAGAGATTTGTCAGGCAATAAATCATCCTGTGATGAAAAGTTCCCAGCTTTTAGGATTCAGTCTTGAATAACTCAATAAGGCTTGGCTCGTTGAAAGTCATTTATCTTTCAGTCCTATTTTATTTTTTTTTTGTGCATGAATTCTGTAAGATTATCAAGTGAAAAAAAAATTTCTCCAAAATTTTCTTCAATAAAATACTTCATTACACTGGATGGTTTCTACTAACATCTTATGTGCTCCTCTATTGAAGCAGCTTGAGACTGTTCATATAAAATATATTTTCTCAATCAATTATAGGAAAGCAATTCATTGAATATTTAGTTATGGCTGACTTTCCTTAACAACATGCTTGTAGAAATTTATTTTGATTTGGAATCATCTCAGCATAAGGAAGGAAAAAAAAAAAAAAGGCTTGGGGAAAATACTACCTTTTATTTCTAATGCCAATCAGTCAAACTGGTTTTTTTTAATCTATGGTGATTAGAATATAAAATTATTTGGGAGAAAAAAATAGAAACAAGGAGTTGTTCTCTTTCTTTCAAAACTATGTAAGTTACCAAGCTTAGGCTCACAATCAAAGGTGACTTTATGATCTAATGAAACAAAAAGGTTTTTAGGAATGAGAGCTAGAGGAATGAAATAAATTTATGTGATTAAAACAAGTAGATAAAAGCCCTAAATAGATAACAGAAAGGTGACTACAAAAGTATCAGAATCTTCAACTTGCCAAAACAAATTTTACCAAGGGGAAAATACTTGTGTGACAATTAGAGCCTTCAATTTAAGGCCAGAGATATATAAGTTTGGATATTTTCAAGACAGAGTTAACCTCCCCAAAACAAAGTAAAGAAATTTCAGACTTAGATAAAATTGCCTCATGAACTTTTTGTCTTGTCCAGTAGTAGATCATTAAGAATATGAATATATTTTTATACGATTAAGAGAGGAACAAAGTAGTTATTCAGCTGTAACATACAGTAATGCAGCAGATACAAAAGTAACAAAATCTGCTGTCCACAAAGAGTTGGACAAAGGGTATGGCTTCTACTTGCTTGTTCATATTGTATTTTTTCAATCAAGTGTAAGATATCTACAGGAAACAAGGAGAGAGACCATGAACAAAAGACTCTACATGGAAAATGGAATGTCTTATGATGTTGATTGTTAATATTAAATATTAGAAAAGCAAAAAGTGCTTTGGTTGGGGACGACTTGATGAAAAGAAAATGAAGACAGATGGGGCATTCACTGAAAAAGGCCGACTCAAGCATCAGAAAAAATTTTGAATAACATAATATCCCTTCACTAGTCTTCAAAGTGGAATAAAGTTCTGAGATAATAGAGATTGTGTGTCAAACCATAAAAATTATACTGCTAATACATGCAATCATTCAAATTTATGTCCTATATGAGTTCAAATTAAGAAATCGTTTCTTTAAATTACTATTTAATAAGACACTAAATGTGTGCAGTGTTTCTGAAGCATTAATTTATAAAATGTGAGCGCATCTCTTCTTGCGGAAAGAGTTCCTTTTAAGTACGGGCTAGTTTACACACCAAAGAGGGCTTCGTTTGATCGGGACCATAGAAAAAGATTGGGCTTGGTTTTCGCTTGGGGTTACACAAAGAAGAAAAATTAATTTCTTTCACCTCTGTCTCTTATCTAACTTAAATTCCCCTTCTCCGGGCGTAAAAA